>ML664180.1:2766497-2844806 GCA_007570785.1 Antilocapra americana
AATATTGGAAATAAAAACACGAATAAACAAATGGGACCTAATTAAAAGCTTTTGCACAACAAAGGAAACTATAAGCAAGGTGAAAAGACAGCCTTCAGAATGGGAGAAAATAATAGCCAATGAAGCAACAGACAAACAATTAATCTCAAAAATATACAAACAACTCCTGCAGCTCCATTCTAGAAAAATAAACAACCCAATTAAAAAGTGGGCCAAAGAACTTAACAGACATTTCTCCAAAGAAGATATAAAAATGGCTAACAAACACATGAAAAGATGCTCAACATCACTCATTATCAGAGAAACATTCAACAAATTCTTAATTATTCAGAAGAATTTGGAAATTTGTTTCCTACTCAGAGAAGTGAAATGGAGTAGAAGAAATGAAACAGAAGGTCTCCAAAGTATTAAATCTGATTACCCTCAGATTTTATCATCTATAATCTAGGGCTTCTAATAGTTATATATAAATCTAAATCACATCTTACTGCAAGGAGATCAAACCAGTCAATCCTAAAGGAAATAAACCCTGAATATTCATTGGAAGGACTATAGCTGAAGTTAAGCTTCAGTACTTTGGCCACCTGATGTGAAAATTTGACTCACTGGAAAATACCTTGATGCTGGGAAAGATTAAAGGCAAAAGAAGGAGGTGGCAGAGGATGAGATGGTTACCATCACCAACTCAGTGGACATGAATCTGAGCAAACTCTGGAAGATAGTGGAGGACAGAGGAGCCTGGCATGAGGCAGTCCATGGGGTCACAGAGTCATTAAGTCCATAACTTAGCAACTGAACATCACCCTACTGATAGTCTTAAAAAGCACAAAATCGTCAACAATGAAAACTATATATTTAGTATTAAGAATTAACCTACATTTTCCTCCCTTTACATCCTCCCCCAAACTCTACTTACATTTGCTGTCATTTTCAGAAATGGGTTCTTAGTGTCCCATGGGAAATGATTCAAATGATAGAAATCCTTGGTCTCTGGCTCTTAAAAGGGTCAGTTCAGCATAAGCAAGAGGAAGAACTGGCACTGGGAGAAGACTGGTACCCTCTTACCTGCTGCGTGGTGCTGGTGACAATGCCCTGCTGGAGGCGATAGGCCTGCTCTTGAAGGTATTTTCTAGTCTCGTGATTCCGGAGCAGGTAGTTTTCTATCTGGAAATTAAGCATAGGTCTCTCTCAAGAACACATGTCAACTCAGCAGAGAGTAAAGTCATCAGTGAAACAGCCAGCTGCTGAAGTCAAGACCCAAGCAACTAATTTACACATCCTACCAGGGCCCTGACCCCACAGAATGTACGAGATGGGGAAATGGACTATCAGATGCATTACAGGTGTTCTTAGTTAGAAATTTCACTTGCAGGTAACAGGGGTGATTTTTATATGACTCAGTAGTTGACAAAGAAGAGCAAATGTTTAATTGCCTGCAGGATTAGACATACCATTTACTGCCTTTTCATCACTTTCCTGCACGTGATCGTAACCTTTCTCTCTCATAAATTTTTAACCAATAAACAACAGTTCCAAAGCTAAATAAGTACCCCTATAGAGTATGGATGGTCCTTTCTGAACCTCTTGGCCTTATTCCAGGGGCAGAATCCACCAGCATTCAGAAAATTCTTTAAAGGGAAAAATAGGTACAGAATTGGAAGGATACAGGTTGGTCCATCTCTAATTTCCTTAATCTACCAGGTTTACATGTATTTTTAAAAATAGGAATGATTTTAGCAAAATTATCAAAAATTAGAAAATGGATTCCTATGTAAAATGAAAAGTCTTAAAGTTACTTGACAATCTATATTTTTATACATAGATAATGTTTTATGAAAAACTCAAAAATTCAAATGATAACTAGATTGGAATAAAGTATTTAAGAAAACAATATACACATTGGGCAAAAAATATAGGATAAACTACTGAGGATAATGAATACTATTAAGGTGTTTTTTAAAGAATGATCTGAGATGACTGAGTATACCATCTATTTTTTTGAGTTATTGCTTTTATTTGTCTTATTAATGCAACTTAACCATTTGGCTTCTAATTTGTCAGTATAGTTCCCTAAGAACTTCTAATAACTATGATGCTTTCAGCATTATTACATTTTCATTTTAATTTTGCATATGCTAAAATGACTACTACTTAATACCAATTAGGAACAATTAAAACAGACTATAATTACTATCATCCCTGGAAACTACAAAGCAGAGCAAAATGTACCATTTTACTAAACATAGATGAAGAAATTATAAAAACAAAAAGATCCCTGAAATGGAGCATCATTAAAGTAACACGGTAATACCATGACATTATATTACATTAATTTTCTCTTGCTGCTTCCCAAGAAGTCATCGCTTTCCAAGGTGACATTACCATCAAGGTACAACGTCTTTGCTAAAAAAAAGATTCTTTCCTGAAATTGGCAGACACACAATGCCCTCCAGTTTTGGGTGCTTTTGCTTTGTTATTTGTCCTACATTTGGCCTCATTAAGCCCTGGCCATGGGCCAGTTCTGAGAGCAACTTGTTTCCTCAGGAGGCTCCGCTCACATACAGGCAGTGCACCCAAGGCAGGCCCACGCATTTCCAGGACTGCCCGAGGTGCACCCACCGTGCTTCACAGACTGAGTCTGGAGGGAATATTTTGGAAAAAAAAAATTAATATTCAAAGCTCATTTCTAAAAGCTAGCACAGGGAGAGAAGAAAGACAATGCTAAGTGTCGTTAAAAACAGTCATGTCCACATCACCACTGCAAAATATTATTTGCATCTTGAATTAACAGAGTAAATTTTCCTTCTGTGTACCTTTAAGGACCAAGGCAGAGAACCAGGACAGGACAGGGGCTTGACTCAGGTCAAATGGAAATGGGAAGCATCGGAGTGTCATTATCACATTGCCAATACCCCTGGGCAGCAGTGACCTGGGAGACAGTCTAGAGTCCGTTAGACATCTTCAATCTCACTGCTGAAAATAGCAGCAGCACACAGGCAAAAAACAATGTGTTTCAATAAAGGAATCTTATATTTTAAAATAATAAAGATTGAATACAGAATCATAATATTGCTTTTCAGTAGAGTAAAATTAAAGGGCAAGAGGATAGGGTTCTATGACAATGAAAAATAGAATATATAAAAGCATAGTAAGTACTATAGGAAAAGAAGACAATAAATATGAGCTTTAAAGTCAACAATTTTCATTAAAAAAACACAAATTTTATAATTAACATATTTGCATACTCTGTTCTTTTTTTATCCTCTCCTTTTCTACCTTCTCTGATTTTAAGCATTATATATGATTCACTTCTCCATTCTTAGAGAATTATAAGTATTTTAGTGGTTGCCCTGGTGTCTGCAAAATACATCTACAATTAATTCAACTCTTCTTTCAAATAGCACTAGAATTGCCACTTGAACAACACGGGTTTGAACTGCACAGGTGTGCTTGTAAGCAGATATGTTTCAGTAGTAAATACTACAGTACTACACGGTCCATGGCTGGTTGAGTCCATAGATGTAGACAAGGTGGGCCAATTGTAAGTTATACTCAGATTAACCCCGAGGCTGTCCATTTCACAAGTAGTACAGGTACATTAATGACAGTATTGCCAATCTCTCTCTTTCATCCCTTGTATTACCACTTAGAAAGTCCTTATTTCTTTTTTCTTTCTTTCTTTTTTTTTTTTAATTGTTTTTGCCATACAATGTCATGATATCACCATGGGTTTACATATGTCTTATTTTTGAAGGAAATTTTTGCTGGATGCAGAATTCTAGTACTTATTTCTTATTTTTGAAGGAAATTTTTGCTGGATGCAGAATTCTAGTCTGCTGGCTTTTTTCCTCCAAATACTTTAATATTTCACTTTATTTTCTTCTTGTTTGCATGATTTCTGACTCAAAGTCTGATATAATTCTTGTCCTTATTTCTCAATATGCAAGATGTATTTTCCCCCGTCCTCCTTCAACATTTTCTCTTTGATTTGATTTTCAGCAGTTTGACTATGATGTGCTTACATGTTGATTTTTTTTTTGGGGGGGGGGGATGAGTATTTATCTTGCTTGGAGTTCTCTGAGTTCCCTGGATCTGTGGTTTGGTTTCTGTCATTAATTTCAGAAAATTCTCAATTATTTCTTATGTTCCTTTCTCTTTCTTCTCCTTCTGATATTCCCATTACAAGGCTATTCAGTGTTTTGTAATTTTTCCCACAGTTCTAGGATATTCTGTTCTTTTTTCCTCCTATTTTTCCTCTTTGTATTTCAATCTGGAGGGAATATTTTAGAAAAAATATTTTTGAGTGGCAAAGTTTTTTCAGGGAAGTTTCTGCTGACATATCCTCAAACTCAATGATTCTTTCCTCCACTGTCTCCAGCCCACTGATGAGCTAATAAAAAGCGTTTTTTGGTTTGTTACAGCAGTTCTGTCTTCTAGCACTTCCTTTTGATTTTTTTCTTAGTTCCTCTCTCTCTGCTTTTAGTATCTATCTGTTCTTGCATGTTTTTTTTTTTTTACTTTTTCCATTAAAGCCTTTAACATATTTGATTATAATTGTTTGAATGACCTGTCTGATAATTCCAAACTCTGTGTCATATCTGAGTCTGGTTCTGATTTTGCTTTGGCTCCTCACACTGTGTTTTTTTCTTGTCTTTTAGCATGCCTTGCAATTTTTTTGTTGAAAGCCAGATATGATGTATCTAGTAATAGGCACTGAGGTCATCAGTCTTTTAATGTGAAGTTTTTATGTTCATCCAGCTGAAAACTGGGTTGTGTTGAATGTCTGCTATAACTATGTATGTCAGGGGCTTTAAGTTCTTCTATGAACCTGTTTACGTCTCTCTTGCTATTTTGGGGTTTCCCTAGAAATGCCTTCTTAAATAGTGTCTTACAGCTTTGCTCAGTTGTAATTCACTGTTATTATAGTTGATGTGTGATATAATGTAATAGGGAGGGGAAACATTCTATAATCTTAAGATTAAATTTAGGCTTTAAAAAAAAAAACAAAAACTAGGTCTGAGTCCCTGGACTAACCTTTAGATGTGTTTCTTGGCCCTCTTTCTTTTCCCCTCCCTTATGTGAAACAAAAGCCTGGAAGGGGATACAGTGGTCTGCCTTCCATAGGTCAGGTAAGGCTCTCATAGAATAGTTTCTCTTGAGGGTTGGCTTTTGTTACAGAGGATAGCATGTTCTGAGTATATTTCAAAATGGTTCCCTTTTCCTGTTCCCCTGCCAGAAACATGAGCGAATTATCCTCCAATCTTCAATGTGATAACATGTTGGGGTTCTTATAACTAAAACCCAGGCAAGACTCAGAGGCTACCTAAGACTGAACCTTAGGAGTTTTTGGCTCTTAAATTAGTCCACACTAAGCCTGCAACAATTCATCAACTGCTGTTTGAGCATTCCTCTAGTTACTGGCTCCACTAGCTTCTGCTCCTGGTAAGCTGATCCCAGCTTTGATTTTCTGTATTACCATTTCCATGGTGACAGTTTGCCATGTCACCTCAATTCTCTGACAGACCTAAGAAAAGTCACTCATTTTCTGTTTGTTAAGGATTTTTTCTTGTGAGAATAGGAATGATGACTTGCAAACTCTGCATGTCTAATCTGAAATCAGAAACCTCATCTCTATAGAATATGTCTTCTGTTATAAGCTGACTAATATCCTTTAGGAAAGTATAAAGATATCTAACATTTGTTTTGCTTTATGGTCTACAAATTGCTTTTCATGTATACCACCTCATTTGATCCTTATGGAGACCTTAAGCAAATAAGACACACTTTCAGTTTTCTCATCCATAAAGTGAGGATGTAATAGAACCAAACTCATGGATTTACTTTAAAGTTGACAGGTATTAATTTATGTAAATCATTTAATATAGTGTCAGGCACCCAGCATGAACTATATCCTAAATGTCAGCTAAATACTGTTTTTGTGCAGCGTTATTTTTTATATAGATGAAGAAACCAAAGTTCAGAAACCCTAAGTACTTACAGAACTTACAAAGCTGGGGAGAGTCTGACTTGGATCTTTTGAACACAAATCTTAGATAGTTTCTTTTGCACCCCACACTTTCCTCTTCCTCAACTCCCAGCCTTACTCCCGTAATTCACTGAATGTCTAAAGAACATCTAAGCATGCATACCAGGTACTGCACTAGCTTCTGAGAATAAAACAAAATGAAAAACACAAGCTCTGCCTTCAAAGTCACTGGGAGGAAAAAAGAAAAAATGTAGGCAGGTAACTTAAACCCATGTCACAAGGCCAGTGGAAGAACCACCTACCTACTAGGTGAAAAGGACTCTGAAAATTCTTCCTGGAGGGGTTGACCCTGGATTTAAGTCTCAACATACATGTACAGTAGTCGGGTAAGCATGAGTATCATCTAGACTCAAGCAGTGATTCTCAATGTTACAAGCATCAGGAAAGCCCAGAAAAACACAGATGGCTAAGTCCTGCCCCAGTTTCTGAGGCCCAAGAATTTGCATTTCTATCAAGTTCCCTGAAGTAGAGAAAAACAAAGGCCAAGGGGTGGTTAAGAGATGAAATTGACAGTGAATCGGAGACAGATCCCGGGCAGAGATTCTTGCCAAGCTAAGGAAATTGGGCTTTATCCTAAAAGCCTCTGGGGAGGACTGAATTGAAGGTTTCAGTCTGATCAAATTCACCAAGAAGAAAGATGGCTATTTTTGACTGTGGCATGGAAAACAGACAAAAAGATGTAACCATCCTGGTGAGAGAGGATGAGGCTGGAACAAAAGCATCTGTTATAGGAATAGAGGGAAGGAGAGTAAATGAAGAGATTTATGCTACACAGTTAGTAAACTTGATAACGGCTGGCCGCAGACGATATAGGGAAAAAGAAGTCAAACTTAGGAGACTGGACAGAGGGTGGTACCACCAGGTGAAAGCACAAAGAGGGAAGAAAGATTTAGGAGATTTCCCAAATCATAGCATAATAAATGTGGAGCCAGATGGGAACTATTTGAGCATATCTAAAAGTAGATACAAAGGTAGCCAAAACCATAGAAAGAGAAGGATGAAGATGTGAAAGGATGACTGACAGGGTAAGTTACCAGCAAAGGGCAGAGATGTTGGGGTCAAAGGCATCATGGATGGCTGGGCTTCGAAGGGAAAGTGCCCACCCTCCTCTGGGGTTGCCAGAAAGGAAGTGGGAATAGGTGTGGATTCAGACACATTTATAGAAAAAGATGGCAAAGAGAGATCTCAGCAATACCCTGCTTCTCAATGAAGGAGGAAGGGAAGGTTCAGGCTGCTGAGGATGAAGGATATGCTAGCTGACATGGATTTCTACACATTCTCCAAAGGATAAACAGGAAGTTATCCATGCCTGAGCTCTGGCATGTTGATGTTATAAGAATGTTATTTCACTCCACCTAACATTCACAAGTTTTAATCTTTCTTATCTTATTCCTCCCCCAGTCATGCATTACGCCAGTCATGATCACAAGAATACAAACTAATATGAAAACAGCTTTGTAAAATACAAAGCACTGTTCATACGTTCAGAATTATTATTCACATAATTCCATTCAAATGTGAAGTTATTATAATTAAGCTATTGATCTTTCAGTACCTTCTGGAGAGCCTCTTCTGTCTTTTCAGGGTTTGTTTTTAAGGCCTGAGAAGCATCGTACATAGGAATTGGCATAAATCGCAACGTGTAGTTCCTAGGAAAAAGGGGAAAATGGTATGTTTATTAAAAGTAACTTCCTATTACCTTAACTCCACACTCTTTTTTGAAAAATCTGAAAAGAGAATTGCCAAAGTGCCTTGGAAAATTCTAAACTACTGGAACATCTTAGGCCCCATGATTATAGGGTCAGCCTTCTTTCCTATCCACGTGTGCAACACCACGGGTAACCTCAGCACGCTGTCTGCAAAACTGACAGATTTTGAAGGAAATTGGTTTTGTTGCTTTGCTTTTGGTTTTCAATTACAGCAAGGACAGGACTTTCAAACTGAAACTGCAGAGATGGACTGAGAAAAAGGCTAGGGGGAAATGTCCAGGGTCAACTCACTCCCTTGGATTTCAATCACCAACAGATCTGAAGGTACCTTGATCACCCGTGATGATGGATGACAGACAGGCCCTGAACAGTAGAGGAAAAACCCCAAAATAGAACCAAAACATTTGCTTGCCAAGCCAAGGACATGAGCATCCACAATAACAGTCTGTTCAGGCTCTGGGCTCCTTTAAATAAGCAAGTCCAAGACCAGTGACCATCTTTAGAAAACCTTCCTGCCTGGCTCAACACCCTGACCTCTGAGGGCCTGGCAGTCTGCACCCCACATCAGCCTGAGAACCCCAGGCTCTTGACAATAGGTAAAGCAACTGTGGAATTCTGGGTCTATTTATTATCTTAGGGCTGCCGACCATTGACACAGGAATGCAAGGGTGAGTCATTTTTGCATGAGAACACTTGAAGCTGCACTCTGGCCTCTGCTTCTGACCTTGCTACCAAGTGCTGTGGGTCCGGATGAAAGTCCACACCTGCTCCCCTACCACAAACTCAAGCCCTGGGGGCACCTTCTCTTCCCCACCCCAAATGCATGTGTTTCTACAACAAGACACTCAGAAGATTGACCTTGCAGGCCACGTGTTAGCAGCTGAGGCACAGGCTTCACGCAGCTGGCTTATTTCAGGTCTCTAAACAAGAAGCAGCACTTGAGGTGTGATTCTTATGGTTAGTTAGATGGCTTCTACTGGAAGAATAAATTAACATCTAACTCCTAAAACAAGTTTGAATAATGAAGAAATAATAAGATGAACCGTCATCTTAATAATAGCAGTCATCTGGATGGTTACCTAATGGGGAAAAGAAAAAACTGTTCTTCATCCAGTCCAACTTACAGGGTGACTTTAAAGTAAAATAACCAGAAAAGACAAGGCTGTTATTTCTGTAACTTTCATTTTTACCTTAACTTTGCTTGAGCAAAATTGCTTTTGTTTGACTTAAAAGGAGCCAGACAACTGCAACTAAGGGACAATATATCCTTTTTTGGGGGGCAAACTTGAAGATTTTCTTTTCCCTCATCCACTTCACATCATGCTTCAGACCAGTGTGGTTTACTTAAACCAAATGTGGTTTCACACCATTGGCATCTTGGACCACAGAATATGGGAGACTGTAATCCAGGGAGCCCTCCTCTTGGCTTCTCCCAGACCTGTCTTGGCTGGCAGTCTGCACATCATTAGGGTGGCGGCTGTGCTGTTAGCACCCAGATGCAATGACTGGTAAGTAACTGTTGCCTTCCAAAGGTTTTGTGGTGCAACAGGTGTAGTTACAGGAGGCTCCCAGGAAGGGTGGCCCTGGTGGCTGACGGCACAAGCTGCCTTGTCCCTGTTTAGTGATGGCCGGTGGTGGCAGCAACTTGGACCTTCTGGCCAAAGGAGAACCACAGGATTTAGAATTGGAAGGTACTTAAAGACGATTTACTCTTAATTCTCAGTTTATTAAAAAACTCAATCAGTGAGGTGAAACGCTTTGTTCAAAATTATAGGCTTGTTGTGACAGAACTGGGGGCTCAATGGAGAACTCCTAATTCCTGGCCTAGGGTTTTATCCAGGTCATCATATTGGACATGAAAGCTCCAAAGCGGCCATGCATGGAGGGAAACCTGGGAAAACGCACCCTCTTCCCCTCCCCAGGGCACCAGCTCCTATGTCCCTGGCCCCTAATTTTCATCCCACATTTTGCAACCTCTCGTTTTTACTGCTGTTCATCTGCTTTGATCATTTCTGTCATTAGAATATAATATGAAGGCTGAAAAGCTCAGAAAGAGCTTTTTTTTTTCCTAGCATTTTGTTTTTCAGCCACATTTGTATTCTTCTTTCCACATTCAATTTACTGGGATAGTAAATTTGACAATAAATAATAATTGCAGACTTCAGTTACGAAGGTAATAAAGAAAGCCTTTAAGGGAAACAAGACAAGTGAGCCCTGCCCTTGCCACTTCTTCAAGTTCACTTTTATTTTCCTGCTGGCTCAGCTGGTAAAGAATCTGCCTGCAATGCAGGAGACCTGGGTTCAATCCCTGGGTTGGGAAGATCCCCTGGAGAAGGGAACGGCTACCCACTCCAGTATTCTGGAGAATTCCATGGACTGTATAGTTCATGGGGTCGCAAAGAGTCAGACACAACTGAGTGACTTTCACTTTGACTTTATTTTTTGGAGCCCAGCTTTTTTCTCACCACTGGATTCAGAGTTGTCACCTGGGCAAGAAAGCAAGACCCTGTGGAAATAGGTTTAAAACCACAAGGAGAAAGAAGCAAGGCAAGCACGGTGTGGGCCTCCACCGTGATATTTGTGACTTTGGCAGAATGAGCATCTATGCCCTCATTTTATGGATGAAGAAACTCACATCACAAGAAAGTCAGTGTATTCCCAGGTGTCATGGCTGGTGAGCAGCAGACTGAGAATCAGGCAATCTGGGTCTGAGTTCATCTGCTGTTACTCGTATTGCCCCATAGATCAATACAAACACTACTGGTTCTTTTCTATTTTTCTAGAAAGAAATCCTATGTAAAACTTACTTTTCCATAGCAACAGCTATATCTTGAAAGCCTTGTGCAGTAATGTTGTTCTTGTCCCATATAACAGTCCTGTTTGGAAACCAAACCACAAAGATGATCAGATACTTAGGAATGGAGGAAATGATTCCCCCACTGCAGATACATCTCTCACAGGCAACACTGTCTAGGTAGTTTAGCACAATGAGCTAGGAATAACACGCAGCATTATTTCAAACAAAGCAAGGATGAGCATTTCCCCCAATATTAGATTCCAAAGCCATTCTCTGCTCAAGGAGAAGGGGGAAGAAAAAAAAAAAAAACTTAAAAGCAACAGCACATACATTAATTTATCAGTACATCACCCAATGCCTAATCAGCCAGAAAACCCTAAATCCTGACTTTCCTGATATTCTCCCAACATATTCTCCAAATACCATCCTAGTCCTGAAGTCTGAGGCTGAAGCTATTTATATATACACAGTCTCATGTCCAACAGAATTTCAGATACTGAGATGTTTTTTTCTATTCTAAACAGCTGGAAAGACCATCTGGTATTTTCTGATGTTTCATCACTGCCCTGATATGGTGTGACCAACAGTCCCAGCAACCGAGTTCACTCTGCTGGCAGAACCTCGGGTACTCTAAGGAGGTTGTTTACTCTTTAAAAACAAAATCTATTTTGGAAGAAAAGTATTACTTTCTTTTCAGAATGTGAATACTTCAGAAGTATTTTTGGCTTTGTCAATTCACCTGACACATGAAATGGCTTTTTATTTGTCTAAATGCTCCCAGACTCACAGCCTTTAATTGCTTTCTCCTCCTAACCTCAATGACCTTTCTAACATACACATTGGCCTTCAAAGAAACTGCTGTAGTTTGGGGCTTTCGCCTTCAATTTAGACAGAAGGTACAGGCTCTGACTTATACCAGAGAGCCAGGGAAACAGCAAGAAAGAGCTCTTGAAGAACAGTTAAATTATTAACTCTTCTTTCACCAGACCACTGGGCTAGGTAGCAACCAAATCTTTAAATGATGGATGGTAACACAGTTACCACATTACTGGCCTCTAAGAGAAGTGGCCACGGCATGGTTTATCCTTAAGAAAAGCCCGGTTTGGGAAGTATTACAGATGAAAACCAATGAAGAGATGAGTTGGCATCCAGGATGAACCTGCCTTTGACCTAGTGGATTTCCTGGATCCCTTGGGTTTTAGGTCTTTATATCAGCAGGAGTGGGAAGGAAAGATAAGACGCCAGGCTCACAACCAGTACAGGGAAGCCCCTTGTGTAATTCCTCCAGTCTTCCCAGCTCTGCATGATTGGCACTGTCCCCAAGCCCCTCCTTTCCCCACATATCTGTCAGCTGTCAACACTGCTGTGAAACAGGAAACTGAAATGGTTCTCAGTCGGGTTCACCTCACAATGGGAATCTTGAAGAGAGCAGTGTGAAGGAATGACTGTGTCTAAATTCGGGAACACTCTCCTCCATATTTTGACAGAAGACTTGAAGCTGTCATTTCTGCTCCCCAGCTGGTCTCCTTGGAAACTCGGGCTCACACGGACACAGCAGGTCCCCAATGTCTACGGGTCAGACTCCCTTCCAGGCCTTCCTGAGAACCAGCATCCACCCCTCGGGGCCGAGGGCCTGGCCTGCGTACCTGAGTTTGGTGTTGATCTGCAGCGCTTTGGCCAGCATCTTCGCCCCCATGTCCCCCATGCCATTCCCACTGATGTCAACTTTGGTCAGGGAGGTGTTGCTACCCAGGGCGTTGATGATGATGGTGACCCCAGTCTTGAGTTTCGAGTCGGCCAGGGACAAGGACTGCAGAGGCTGTGGAGGCAAGAGCAGAGAGCACTCACACGGTCACATCAGAGCTGCCACTGCTCAGGGAACCTGCTTCATGGCAAACCATCAGCGGAGGGACCTACTGCACAAGCACATGGTGGAAACTTCAGACACTTCTGGCCAAAAGGCACTAGGGAATGAGACCCAAGGGTTCTAGACCTTGGGAGTCAAACATGGAGGCCTGGGTCAAGGCTGAATATCAGCCACCTCTCCTCCAAGGGAAGCTGTAGAAAGACGGCCAGAGCAGCAGATGCCAGCTCTTTTGAAGTGGAGGGTGGGAATAAAAATACTGCACAAAAATGTCTGTGCTTCAGTATGGCAACCCTATCCTTTTTGATCCATTTTATTTCTAGGCAAGGTAAAATGACATCCTAAAATACTAATAGAGGAATGATGCATGCATGCTCAGTCACTTCAGTCATGTCTTTTTCTGATTCTGTGGACCACAGCACACCAGGCTCTTCAGTCCATAGCAGTCTCCAGGCAAGAATACTGGAGTGAGTTGCCATGCCCTCCTCCAAAGGATCTTTCCAAACCAGGGATCGAACCCGCATCTCTTGTGCTGGCAGGCAGGTTGTTTACCATTAGTGCCACCTGGGAAGCTCAGTAGAGGAATACTGGTACTAAATTACTAGTAAATGTAAAATAAAATCCAGCCAGGATCAATAATAGCTGACACTCACTGAATGTTTACTGTGAGCTTCCCTGGTAGCTCAGACAGTAAAGCATCTGTCTACAATGAGGGACACCTGGGTTCGATCCCTGGGTTGGGAAGATCCACTGGAGAAGGAAATGGCAACCCACTCCAGTATTCATGCCTGGAAAATCCCATGGACTGAGTACTAAATGTAAAATAAAATTCAGCCAGGGTCAATAATAGCTGACATTCATTGAATGTTTACTATGATTAATGACTATTTAAGCTTTTTACATGTGTTTACTCATTTAATCAATCCAGTAATCCAACACTTAGGTATTATTATGCATGCTAAATCACTTCAGTCATGTCCAACTCTTTGTGACTCTATGGACTGTGGCCCGTCAGGCTCTTCTGTCCATGGGATTCTCCAGGCAAGAATACTAGAGTGGGTTGCCATGCCCTCTGACAGGGGATCTTCCTGACCCAGGGAATGAACCTGCGTCTCTTACACTCTCCTGCCTTTACAAGCAGGTTCTTTACCACTAGCACCACATGGGAAGCCCAATATTATATTAGGTATTATTACTCCTATTCTCAAATAAGAAATAGGAAGATTAAGGGACTAAACCAAGGTCACATAGAAAGTAGCTGAACAGGAACCAGTCTGCCGATTTTGTGTTTTTAACTCTTCACAACACAAAGCCTCTATTGGCTTCTCCTGCATTTTTTTTTTGGTTTCCCCTCTTAGCTTCTTCTTATAAGATCCAATCGAAAAACATACCTAAAATTTTTTTTAAAAGTCAAATGTGTGTGACTTTTTCATTACCATAAGCTGTATAGTGAACTTAACCCAATCATTCATTGTCCATTTAAGCCAGAAACTAAAAGCCACTTGGGGCTTCCCAGGTAGCTTAATGGTAAAGAATCTGCCTGCAATGCAGAAGATGCAGGTTCAATCCCTGGGTCAGGAAGATGGCAACTTGGAGAAGGAAATGGCAATTTGCTCTAGTATTCTTGCTTGGGAAATTCCAAGGACAGAGGAGCCTGGTGGGCTACAGTCCACAGGGGTGCAAAGAGTCAAACACTTAGCTACTGAGCACAAAAGCCATTCAGCCTGGAGGCAGGCTTTGCTTGGTCTGCATAGACTCTGACCAAAAAAACAAGAAAAAAGAAAGGTGCTCCCTACTTACACTCTGCTCACACTCACTTGTTTATGTCACCTTCCTAGAACTGTGGGCATTTAAATTCACAATCCCTGACTTCAGCCATAATTGAATTAATGAGATGGTGAGAATTCCTGGACTTAAAACCAGTGTTGCCCTAAAAGTCAGAACTAAGACTTCGCTAGGGATTTGGATGTCTTCTGGGTTGCTTAAGCTGGTCTACATTGGCCCCACTATACTCAACAATTCAATATGCTAACTCCATAAGCAGTTCTGACATTACTGGGAAGCAGCTTCTAGGATCATTTATGACCAGGTTCCATGGTGGCCCATGGGACTTGGGTTATCAAGATGTGCCTGGGTGGTCTATAAGATCCCCCACCACAAATCCTGGGGTGTATTCACATCCACTCAACCAATAAACACTGATTTCCATGCATGTATGCTCAGTCATGTCCGACTCTTGGAACCCCATGGACTGTAGTCTACCAGGTTTCTCTGCCCATAGAATTTTCCAGACAAGAATACTGGAGTGGGTTGCCATTCCCTCCTTCAGGAGATCTTCCCAACCCAGGGATCAAACCCAGGTCTCTTGCATCTCCTGGACTGGCAAGTGGATTCTTAATCACTGTGCCACCTGGGAAGCCCCTGACTTCCAATAGAGCATATGTTCAAGGCACATCTGCCAAAGGCCCAGGAGACAGAAAGACAGTGTCAACAGTTTAAAGACTCATCTATTTACAAACTGGCATTATGCATTTGATTACACATTTCCCAAGTGACTGTACTTATTATCAAAATTTATGATTATCCTTATTATAAAAATTTGACCATGTTTTCGAAATGTAATATATCTATATTAAAATCAAAAGGTATTAATATTAGTCAGAATCATTTTTTTTTCAAGTTAAATGACATAGTAAGTGCTAAGGCAATTAAAACCTCAGCCCCAAAGCCTGAATAATCTTAGACTCAGGTAGGTTTAGGGAGGTGGCTTCCATTTTCTTAAGATTCTACATTCAAGTAGATGGAAGAAACTTAACAAAAAATGCTTCAGACTCGGGAAACTTCATGTTTTAAATGAAAATGTAAGCAATGGTGTTTTAATAAAAAGCTGTAATCCCATCATTTCAATGAGCTCTATTCAACTCCTGCAGAAATGATATATTACAGCTTCTTCCTAATACTGGAAAGCTGCCAAGTCTCCAAGCTGGTGAGCACCACTTCCAGTACTATATTCAAACTCTAATACACCCCAGTTAACACTTAAAAATAATAGGCAGAGTCATTAATGTGAATCGAACAGCTGGAATTGCATGCATATTTATAAGGTCATCCCTTCTTGATTTACTGCACTTCCAGGTAACATGATTACTTGAAATCTTACTGTTCCTGTTCAGAGCAGAATATGCTTAATCTGACAATGTCTCCTTGCGACAGGCACTCTCAGGACAAACACATACCGTTCTATTGGTCATAGCATGGATTTGTAAAAGCCCCTGTCACCTTGGCCCCTCAATGTTATTGTCCCTTGACTCTGGGTGCTGCAGCCTGACAACCCCTGCCTAGAGTTGAAGGCAACACTGGAACCTGTATGTCTGGATTTTCCAAGTGAACATAATGTGGAATACTGGGCAAACAAAGTATTCCATGGGCTGTCTAAGAACAAGCTCTTCAGACACAAGGTCACAACGTAAAAAGCAAAGAGTTTCCTTTTTATATGTAAAGACTTTTTTTAAAAAATCAGCCCAGTGGTGCCAGTTATGGGCAGAATTTTTATAGTCACAAGATTCAACTCCTAATCATTTCAAATTGTTTTGAACATTACTGATTCTGAAGTAGGAGGGGAAAAAAAAAAGAAAAGCTAATTGCTTTTTGAAAAAGCCACCTACTTTTCTATGACATGAACATAAAAGGCTTTTCACTGTATGTTATTAGCAGCACATTTCTCAAATTTATAACTTGACAGAATTCACATTTATGTATCAAACTTTACCATCTGCAAATATGTTTTTAGGTATGCTTTAAATATTAAGATTATCTTTGAGTAAGAGACCTTGAAAATTATAGGAACCAAATTTAAAGACCCTTGTGTAATAAGCAAAACAGGAAATTAACATAAATTTTCCTAAAATATGTGCTAAGAAACAAATATTTGGGAATGATCATTAAACATGATTCTGCAGATTCTGCAATACTGGCTTCTCCAATCTTTTAAAACTGGGCCAACTTTGGGAAATCAAAATCTCAAATACAGCAAGGTGGTGGAAAGTCAAATTAAATATGTAAAACAAACTGCATAAATTCTGAAAAGTATAAATTACATTCTAATTATGCCTCTAACTTTAATAACCTAGTATAACAGTAACAAAATATAGGGCTTATTGGCAAATGAGGACAAAGAGCAGAGCTTGAATCCATTAAATAATAATGAGTTTCATTTCTAGCCCACAGGTTGGAAATTATATCCACACAGTGAAGTGGCAGGACAGCAGAATTTTCTCCTGCCCTCCAGATCAGAGCCCCACAAAGAGATGTGGGCAAAGGCAGGCAAGGAAAAGCACCCACCTCCATCTCTCCTGTCCCCATGGCTTTCTCTGAAAACTTAGCTTACAGTTTTAGCAGAATTTGTTATTACCCTATATGAATTCAAAAGGGAAAATCATACTTTAAAAAAATGTGACACATCTCACATGATTAACATAGGAAATTACTCCTATGACCTACAAAAGCAACTATCACCCAACACAAATAATATGAATCTTCATTATACAAACTGATTTGGATTTGAGGAACCATATAAGCTCTTTGAGAGCTGAGGACTAAGACAGGAAATGGACAAAATGTTAAAAGAGCATCAGTAAAATACAACGTGTGATACAGTAGGTTTCAATGAAAGGAATTAATGGTAGAGTGCTTCTTACGTGGTCCAGAAAATATCTTTTCTTATACATGTCTAAGGATAGCAAAATAGGATACTATTTGACATTAAATTTCTTTACCTTCAATCAAGTCTTAGTCAGGAACAATTAAAGGGGATAAAAATATAAGGATTATTAGAGCTCTAGACACAATTTAAGATGGGGAACAACTTTCTTAGTCTCTTATAATTCTGCATAATTACTGGATGAAATTCAAATTAGCAATATGATGTTTCTCGGCATAAGATTAAATCATAAAGTCAACTAGAGAGTAAAAATTCATACCTGCAGATTAGTGTATTAGCTGAAGCTAGCAAGTAATACAGCTTATTGAAAGATGGGCTTAGGAGTATATGTATATTTCTTTTCACCTATTTTAGTTTCAATCTTCCTTTAATTAGTGATTAGTTGAATAAAGTGAAGAGTAAGTAAATTTAAGTACACTCTATAACTGTGCTAAAACATGAATATTTACTGCATTTAAAATAATAGAAAATGCATGCAGAGAGAAAATCATCTGAAAGCCTATCAGCACTAACCCACCGGACAAAATTAGTAAGAACAGCAACAGAAAAAAAGATTTTAGGCACAAGTGTTAAAAATAATACTCACTGATTCTTCATCTTGAATCATCTGTACTAAGTTGTCCAACACAGGTGTCAGATTTCTAAAGAGATTTTAAAGATGTGGACAGTGGAATCAAATCAAAAGCTTTCAGGAGGCTGGTTATTTTCATCATTGTCATATAAAAAATGCAAAAAAATCTTACTTGGATTTCATATTATTAAAATTTTTGCCTAACGCCAGGTGTTGTATTGATCTGTTTTTACTGAGCCACACTATTAAGGTAGATAGGTCAGATTCTAAACCTGGAAAGAATCAGAATAAATGGAAAATCAATGCACATGTGGATAAATAAATTCTCAGAGGGAACACAATTAAACAAAGGTGCAAGGCAGTTGGATGACTTTCTGTACTGTCCTGAAATCCCTGGGATTCTAATCTCCACCCCCCATCAAAGGAACTTTTTATCCTCTTTTTATGTCTTATGATTTCAAAGGGATAAATTGATTCTCCACAAACATGTATCTAAATCTCTTATGCAACCAGGGGCTAAATAAAGTCAGTAAGGAATGGTGATACATGACAGTAGAAAGTTTCATCTCTCCCCATCCCTTTGTGAGAGAAGATTCAGACATACTGTTCACTGGGAGGAGACTGCAGATAAGTTGTCTACGCAAACTCCTACAGCATGCTTGTCTATGCAGGTTCATACTCACGTGCTACTATAACCAGTAGAAATAAAGCTAGCCAAACAGGTTTCTGTATAAATAAAGAAGGCCTCAATTTTATTATCACCAAGTCCAACACAAAAGGTTGGACTCAGATTGTCAATATATTGCTGATCTTTTTTTTTTTTAACTAAATTGTTTTACTGCATAGACTTTTCACTTTTTGGCCATGAAACAAACTTGAGACTTTGACATGAAATTATTCCATAAATAAACTCTTAAAACGTAAATGGCCTTAGCTATCATGAAAAAAAGAAAAATAAAGTACTTATAAAAATCGTGGGAAAAGAAAAAATAGTCCTCTAATCAAGGAGTGAAATATCAGTTTTATTAAGGTGTCATCTAGATTGGATTAGACTATTTTCCCTTTACTAACTTCCTTCAAATAATATTTCTATGTGGTTTCTTCTCTAATTTCTGACTTACCATTATCGGAGATGTCTAGGCTGCTGATGTTGTGGATTTCAGCAATGCAGCCTTCTAGTACCTGCGCACCTCCAGATCTCAGCTAGAGAAACACAAACCAAACAGGGGAAAGTGGTCACCTACTGGAGGGGTGAAACCAAAAAATTAAAAATAGGAGAGATAGCCTTGAACTTAGCACCAAAGAAAAACAGAAAACTTATCAACTTAAAAAAAAAAAATCATCAATGCAAAGAGCTAACCACTAGTCATTATGTCCCATTCCACATAAGTCTGAAAATCATTAGAAGAACAGAAGACAGAGATCACCCTGCATCACCACAGGCAAAACAGCCTCTGTCAATCCACAAGAATTTTCTTAATTTCTGACTTTTGGAAATCTAATGAATACTTTATACATGAGAAACCACTACTGTTATATCTGATTACTACAGATTTCTGGTACAACTCTCCATCATGTAGCAGCAAAACAACTGAAGGAGACAACAAAAACCTAAAAAGTCATTTTCACCTTTTCCCAAAAACCAAAAGCATATTTTACACCAAGGTCAGAGTATCTTTTTGTTTCCCATTCAGCAACTATCTGAGTTCTTATTATGTGTTAAAACATTGTGCAGTTTTCCAAGCTGTGGCCTTCTGTTCAGGAACCTTATGATCTAATAAGAGAAACTATCGTTTATTGGGAACCTACTATGGGCCAAAGGGCATGGTAGTTTCTCTATTCACTTAAGAAAATGAAAATTTATTTTAAGATTCTATACCAAATTGGTAACACTTTCTACTTGCTCACATTTTGATGTAAAAATTTAAAGAATCCTTATTTCACTATTTTAGATGCAGTATGTCTGTGAAACTCTGGACCAAAACCTGCCAACTTCCCTTGCTGTTTATATGTTAAGCAGAATTTTGCACAGATCTTTAGGATCACTTTATTCAGTGTTTTTAGCTGGGGTGTTCACATTCAGTCTTTTCTATTTTTTCAGGTGACAGCAGATCACTGTGAGGTGCCTGATGTAAATTCTTAGGAGGAGTGTCACACAGAGGCAGACCTCCCTGGAGGCTGGTCTACACCCTCCAAAGAAACCAAGACCATCCAACTCCACAGCTGAAGGGCTGTGAACCCAGTGGGTGGAACTCTGGCTATTTTTATTATATTTTTTGCCAAAGTATTGGCTTATGATAGAGTGGAAATTAAAAAACAACCACCACCAGTTTCTTCACAAATAGATTTGAAAAATACTGCTTCAAGTCACAGTGAACGTTATATGTAGCCCATATCAATGTTAAAGCAAGAAACAATTTAGGCAAACACTTCAAAGGAACATAATTTTCTTTTCAGAACATGAAAAAATTACGCTTTTGAGAAGATAAGCATAAGTCCTTACAATTTCATTATTTGCTGTTAGTGATTTCTCTCTTGAAAAGTCAAACTTCTACAAGAAAATCTCCATTTATTATAATATATAGGAAAAATATTCCATTTGTGAAAACAGAAAATAGGATGAGGATGAGATTTCAGTGCTCAACTCTGTTTATTTCACAAATACTCCTGACTGATATTTGTAGCATAAACTCATAATACTAACATTTTTTGGTACTAAAAGTCAACATTTCCTAATTTATTGATTCGTAAAGTACTTACACAGTGGCCAAGCTAACGAAAGCCCAAGGAGAAAAAACAAAAAAATGTTATCAGCAGTAAGCAGAATAAGAATAGAGAAGCACAAGTCTCTATCAACACACAACATAAAAAAGCAGAGTGAGAAAAAAACACTGCAACTAAAATATACTCCTAAAACAAAAATCCAAAACTTAAATAAGAAAATAACTGATCTTTGATCTTCAGTTGCCAAGAACATTCGATTGAATTCACAGGTTATTAGATGCCTAAAATTCCCCCAAAGCTTAAAGCTTTCCCCAAAGAGTAAAAGCTTTTCCATTACTGTAAACAAAAGTCCTTTTAAATGAATTTGCATAATTAAAGACTGTGTCTGAATGTATGCATGTAAAACTGGTTTTTAAATTACCCTCATTTGGATCCCACACACTAGCACTATTTAAAAGAATGTAAGATCAAAGAGGAGTATATGTAACTGAATCACTCAATACTTTTTAAAATGTTAAAAATCAAATCACATTTCTTTCGAGAGAGAAGTGTGGTCTCAAGGAAGGAGGAATATTTCAGCTGTTACTCATAGTTCTAAGTGAATAGTTCTAATACAAAAACATTCATAACGCAGACAGAGCAAGGAAAACTAAAATCTAGAGAACTTTTAATAATTCATATTCCTTCCTCAAGAACACTTGCCATTTAAAAAGAGGTGGCAAATATTACAGATTTAAATGTAAAATACCGCCCCCCTGTTATTTGTCACTTTTCTTCTCAGGGGTTTTATTTTTAATGAAAAAATAACTTTAATTCTGGGAAATTTCCTCACATAAAACTGTGAATACTGCAGGATTCTCCAAGGACAAAATGTGGTTTGACATGATCTGTTCAATATATCCTTGCTGGAAGGGTGTGATATAAATTACCCTTTCAGAGATAAAACCTAAGAAATATATAAGGGCTTCCCTGGTAGTTCAACTGGTAAAGAATACGCCTGCAGTGCAGGAGACCTGGGTTCAATCCCAGGGTTGGGAAGAAGGGAACCCACTCCAGTGTTCTGGCCTGGTAGAATCAGACATGATGGAGTGATTTTTCACTTTCAAGAGAGATATATACAATTGACTCTTGAACAACTTGGGGGATGAGGGGACTTAAGGGAACCAACCCTCCACACAATCAAAAAATCAAGTATAAACTTTACAGATGACCCTCAGTGTCCAAGGTTCCTTCTCCATGTGCAGATTCAACCAACCATTATGTAGTAGTACTGTAATAGGTATTCAGTGGGAAAAAGCCACGTATAAGTGGACCCAGGCAGTTCAAATCCATGTTGTTTAAATGTCAACTGTAATTTTGTGTTTCATTAACTTAAGAAGCTATATAACATGTGAGTTGACAAACATGGTCACCAGTACTATGATTCAAGCTGTAAGAGAGTGGAAGAACATGACACTAAGGTAGTATTAATGGGTCCTCATGTCAGTAGTATCATTTTGAAGGAGGAAACAGACAGAACAGGCTCCATCTTGAAAGCAAGACTCCATCTTGGGCCGGACTGTGGACTTTGAGCTATATGCCCAGTATCTATGGAAACGACATACCAACTGGAACACCAGACTCCACGATGGAAGAGCCCAAGGGCTCCTACCTAGACTCTCCATTGCCTAAAAGAATACCCTAATTATCTGTGTAATGGAATAGAATCATGCATTCTATTATGCTTATTGGGGTATGACCACAGGCCTATTGATAATTGTCCACTGTTAACTACCTAAGCTTAAGGCATATGAATCATGGGTTAACTTTGATTGTATCTTTCTTTTCCTTTGTTCAGACTATCAGGGAATTTGGGGAGGTGGGTTTGGGCATGGACACTTAAAGTATATAAGGTTTTCACAAAAACTGGAGACTCTGCCTTGGGCCCACTGGTGTAATAAACTGTACTCCACTATCTGCATTGTCCTTCTGAGTGAATTTGTTTCCTCAAACATGTGGCTACAACAATTTTATCACATAATTCATAAATGAATGGCCAAAATGAAGGTGGAATTATCATCAAAATAATAGCCAATTCCACCATCAGTATCTGATTCTTGCCTTAATAAGAAAAAAATATAAAGGAAAAAAGGTTACTAGCCATTTGGTAGATCCATATGAATCCAAGTTTGAATCCAAATGGCCAAGAGTTTGCCATTTTTGACTTACAATGGTTCACCAAATACAACTGTCTTTGAAAGTTATTTTCAACACGATCACAAAGGAGCTTAAACAACAAACTATTTAACAATCTAACACAGTGTTCTTCACTTATATGGCACCTATCAACTTATTTGAGAAGAAAATGCCTTATCACATAATATTCTAATAATTACTAGTATTAACAATAATCAGGAAAGCATACTTTCATTGGGACTCTGCCATTAGTGAGTTGGATTATTTCAGCTTCTTTAGACCTCAGTTTCCTCATCTATAAGCATGGGAATCAGATGATCACTTATGTCCTTTCCAGTTCTGATTACAGAATTAAATGAATGATGTTGTATTGGTAGCAATCATGAACTTCAATCAGGATAGTAAAGCATATGGGTCATTGCCAATTCAGTATTTTAACCTAACAGAGCAAGCAACATTATACAAGTTGTTTTTTATTTGATAAAATAACCTTTTCCATTCCCGTTGTTCTCATTCCTTCCTTCAAAAAAAAAAAACTTTTATTATTGGTATGCCTTAATAAAGTGCTAGGAAATAATTAATTCATATTACCAGAGATGGTTTCTGTTTTATGATCTGTCTTTAAAACAAAAGAGCATACAGACTTACACATGAAAATATCACAATACCAAGTTAGGTTTTTAGGATTTTTTTCTTCTTTTTCACCCCAACAGATAAAAAGACTAGTAAATCACACACAGTTGGCATTCACCCCAGCTCAAAATTATTCTTTAAAAAATCCTGCACTAACAATTTATATGGCTGATTTCAGACTTGTCAGTTTCTAGAATTCTCAGGGAGGGAAACCATTACTCTTCAATATGGAGCTGGCTTGGTGCTCGGCATTTTGTTAGCAGCTAAGGTAAGCACAAAACAAAGTAAGATACAAACACCGCCACCCAGAAAGTCACCACCTAGCTGGGAAAGCATACAGGAGCTAGCTCTATAACTGGACAAGGCACTTTGCTGTTCAGTGTCCAAATGCACGTCACCATCATTAAATACTAGACAATTAGGAAAAAATAAGACCCCAAAGTGCTGAAGCAATCAGGGAAGAAATTTACAGATAGGTAAGCAACAACAGTGAGCAACCTTCATAGGTACTAGACGTTGAAGCAGCATATTTCAAAGAAGAGCTCTTTAAACTTCCTAACAACCTACTAGGAGAGGCACAAAGATTGTCTTCATTTCAGATACAGAAATTGAGAGGCAGTGCTATCAACTAATTCACTCAGGACTGCATAGCTAGTTATGGCCAAACTAGGATCGAATAGTACGTGTCTGATGCAGGTACAGAGGAGGCTGGGCGTGAACTAGATCCTCAAAGGGAGAGGAGCCTTGGGGAAGAAGAGGGACATGGCGGGAATGTACCAGTAAGAGAGAAGAGTGGGCATAAAAACCCAAGAAGAAGAATGAAGAGCCTGCCACGTCTAGCCCTGAGAAAAGACACCGAGTTCAACATGGTAGGTAAAGTGTGGCTCTGAAGAGGCTGGATAGTTTGTCCTGAGGTAATTTCTTGCTAATTTCCACACAAACTAAAAGTTTCAAGACTGAAAAAATTCAGGTACACTCGAAAATATAAGAAGCTTTTAGTCTCAATTCTCCTCTGTGTGTAGTTGGATAGAAAGTGTTTGGAGTTGTTATAACTTCGATTTCTTGTTTTAAAATCATGATATTAAAAAGCAAAATTAACGACAAAAGACCTTCCCGTTCACATTCTCCAAATCCAAGTTAGGCTGTACCCATCTGGCCTCTGTGAGGAATGCTTCATGGTATACTTCTCTTGATGGCAAAGCTAGTTTAATGCTTGTTATCTCAAAGCTTCATCACAAAATACTTAAGCAACTGGCAAGAAGAAGGGGAGGCGGAGGAAAGTTCATTAAAAGCACATTTGAGTGCTTTCTGAATAGTGTTCCATAATTATTTGTAGATAAAACTCACAAAACACAGAACGTCAGAAACTTCTATAAAGTGAATTCTCCTGTTTCATGTATACTCTTTGGAATCACAGAATTACAGTTTTTCCAAGAAAAAGACAAAGCAATTTACAGACTATTATCTACTCCAGTACATAGTCTAAAGGTGCTCTTACCTCACAGTTGCTGAGATCAAGAGAAACTCCCTTCAAGTTATGATTAGAAGCCAGGCCCAATAACAGTGCTCTGGGAGGAGGAAACACACAGACATTAGATAAAAATTCCACACATTGCCCTCAAAATTTTTAAGCACACTGAACAAAGCCCAGAGAAAGAAGGATTTTTTCTGAATCATAACGGGTCAAGCGTCAAGCACCATCTCACTTTTCAAAATGCCAACTGCATGTCCACCCCTGATAAAAATGACACAGTCACATTCTTCCATCTGACATGGAGCAGGTCACTAATAAATGCAAAACCTGACAGAGTTGCTATTCATTCCTATGCAAATAAGCCAACAGTGCTCCTAACTGCACACTGAAATTAAATTGTGTTCAGCACAGATACATTCCCCCCTTGCATCTGCTTGAGAACACCTTTAATTATGTTTAGAATATTCGTAGGCAATTGTTATTAGAATAGCAAAGTGAAACTCGGTTTCCCTAAGTGTTATGTTAATGGGGAAGGCAGGCTCTACAGTATTCCAGGATGTGAAATCATACCCGATAAGTTGATGAAAGGACACACAGAGGTGGGATGGGTAAGGGTGTAGAGGCATGGGAGATAAGGTACAAGCCTTGAGTTTGAGAACAGGATCCTGTCTATTCTACTAGCTGGTTACAGGATAAACCGTACTGCCACTCCACAAAGAAATTTCTTATTTGCTTATGGAGGAGACTGGACATATCCTGTGGATCTCGTAAGTAAGAGGATGAATTGACTCCACTTTCACAAGTCAGTTCAATAAAACCCAACACCACTGAACAGGCTTGACAGAAAAATTTCACACATGCACCCACTTCCATTAATTACATCAAAAGCAGGAGAGACCCTCAACTAGCCCCAGTGAGGAGCATAAAGATGAGTACGAGAGGGGTCCCACTCTCAAGCAAGGGAAACAAATGTGTGTGTGAATGCCCATAATGCAAGGCAGACAGTCGTAAATGCTAGAGAGCCTTTGCCACCTGGGGGTGACTAGAGAGCAGAACCAAGGCAGCTGCCACCTGGGGGTGACGACTACCCCATTATCAGTGTTCCAGTGACTCGAAAACACCCCAGGGGAGGAGGAGGTGAGAAAGTTGGAGATCATTTCACATGAGAGTATCTGAGATTTCTCCCCTTTAAGTGATTCTCTGGCGTCATCCTCTGAGAGAGAAAATTCCCAAAGTGGACAGAGCACAAGAACTTGGAGCTATGAAAACCACCCCAGTGGGTAAGAAGGCGGAAGGGAATGTGTGTCTCTATTCCTTTAGTCCAGTTCACTGTCCCTTCTTCTAAAATACTGTCCTATGAAAAAGGGCTGGGCACATCTCATGTGTGGGCATGCCTCTCTGTTCAATCACTGATTCAAGGGTTTCTCCTTTCCTTAGAAGGAACTTACCTCCCGTTCTTGGGGGCAGTATCGAGACACTGAAACCAAAAGGCCAGTCCTCAGGTCTCGACTCTATCCCTAAGGTGGCCTGAAGGACATCACTTTTCCATTACTTTTCCTTTCCTTTCCTCAGGTTCTCATCAGCAAACGGGAGAGTGACGACAGTACCAAAAAGGTCCCTACATTTCTAAGTTTTAAGTTTCTAGGACTTCGCCACATATTTTAACATTGTGTTATGATAATGTTGAGATAGAGGGGAAATTCTCCCTATTTCTGACATGTAGGTTAAGGCCAAGAAAATAAACGGTGTCCTTTAACATACTTAACTATGGAAGGGCACTGACTGAGAGGTAATGACTCATGAGACAAGTGAAAATAACCCACAGAAACTGTCCCTAGTAAAATGAAGCAAACGAGAACAACTACAGCAAAGCGTAGCAGGCACTGGGGAAAACTCTAATCACAAGGTGTGCTGTTTCTTTTAACCCAGTGTAAACTGCCTTTGTGGTTTGATCCTCTTAATCTTCAGTGATTAGTGCAAAATTGGTTAAGAGAAGAATTTTTATTTCATCTCCACAGCTCTGGATATGTGATACTAGTTACAATTTCGGAGAAGCACATCCCTCCATTTTAATGGCTTTATTAAGAATACTGGGCCAGGGCTACGGGGTCAGCAGAAGGGGGACCTTGTGGCAGGGAGGGAAGGTGGTACAGGGAAGAAGGGACAGGTAAGGGGGTGTGAAAGAAGAAGTATGAGCAGTAAATGGGGCTGCATGCCCCCTAAGTGATGCTGGAGCAGGGAGCAGGCTTGGGACACACAAGAACCACTCTGTTCCGGAGATTTTAGGAAACACTAAAGGAACAATGTCATCCTCTTCTTTAAAACCCCTTAAAATACTTTCTGTGGATGGAAAACAACCTCCAAAGAAAAACACATTACTCTCTGTATCGCTTCTGACAGATCTCAAATTAACTGGGGAAGTTCTATAAAATATGGATATGTCCCTCTCAAGAGAAGGGGCCTTACTTTACTTTTCTTATGTCTACTAATTCCCCATCCTGTAAGAAATGAGGGTCTCCCTCCACCACCCCGCTACACCCACCCCGTGCACAGGGACGCGATGTGGTTTAGGAACAGGCCTGAGCTGGTGGTTGCTGGCCAACAGTAGCGGACTCTGCAGTATTCCTCCCCAGAGACCATCAGTCCTCTCTGGGAGCTGCCTCAGCTGCAGAAAAGTGTCCCGCTCAAGGTCACATCTGCTTCCAAGAGCAGCCTGTATCCAAGGACTGACCAACACAGGGGTGTAAAGGCCGAGCCCCCTCATCCAGCTCAGGGTCATTCCAACAACAAAGCTCCCAGGAGGCTGGCTGAGGGCTTCACTGTGGCAGCCCCAGTTCAACCTGCCCTCTGTCCCACCCCACCTCCTTCCCGCCCGCCCTGCACCTCACAGGTGGGATTCCAAAATCATTTCCTAATAAAATCCTACAGGTGAATTTTCATCTCTAACTCTGCTTCCCAAAAAACCCAACTTGTGACAGTGAGTTTGACAAAGAAATTGGCTTCTCTGAGCTTCCATTTCCTCAGCTGTAAAACAGGGATAATGACACCTTCCCACGGCAGGTGACAGTTCTGCGTCCAGCTCAGGGCCGTGTTTTGCAAGTACCCTTCCATCCTCATCCTCTCACAGGGAAACCCAAGCACCTCTTTTCAAATTATAGTATCACATTAAACGCACATATGAAATTTTGTTTATAGAATCTTCAGCCATGAAGCCTTTTCCTCATGTTAAAAATTTTACAGGGTAAAACACAGACCTGGAGAGACCATAGGCTTACCTCATCATAATGCACTTCACAGATACTGTAGTTTTTATTTTTATTTATTAATTTTTTTTACAAATTGGAGGTTTGTGGCAATCCTGTCAAGCCTATCTACTGGTGCCATTTTTTTAAACAGCATTTGCTTGCTTCTCGCCTCTGTGTCCCATCTTGCAATATTTCAATCCTTCCATCAGCAAAAAGATTACAACTCACTGAAGGCTCAGATGATGGCTAGCCTCTTAGCAATAAAGTGTTTCTTATTTATGATATGAACATTTTTTGGACAAAATGCTACTGCACATTTAATAAACCACAGTATAGTATGAACATAAGTTTTATATGCACTAGGAAACTCAAAAATTCATGTGACTCACTTTATTGTGATATTCACCATATTGCAGGAATCTGGAACCAATCCTGCAGTATCTCTGAGGTCTGCCTGTACTGATTTACTATTAAACATTCACATAAATAATAAGAGGTCACAAGACTTAACACTGACAAAATAACTTTTAAATATAATGTTTATAAGCCTGTACCTATAATAAAGTACAAGTAAATTCATGTTCTCGTGGGGACGATTATTCTATAAAATCAACTGCCCTGATCAATGAAGAACTACTCTATATTCTACAGGAACAAAACCACTGAAAGAATTAGTACACCATGCACCTATCACTAAAACTACTTTGAATACGCTAATTTCATGCTGATATGATATGATGATATCAAATCTAGTTTTGCTTTCTACTCAGGACCCCTCGGTACGCAATCCATTGTAAATGCTCGATAAATATCAATCAAATGAGTAAGTGTGTTTAAGTTACAAGAGATTCCCCTTTAGAATATTGATTCTCATAGCTTTATTCTTAGCACACAAACAGCCTAATCATGGTTTTTTTTTTTTTTTACTATTTGCAGCTGTTATATTTAGAGATCTCTAACATACAGATTTCATTTTTTCTTTTTTTTAAAGGCCAGGGAGAAAGGTAGTGGGAAAGAATAGTTAGGGAGTTTGGGATGGACATGTACACACTGCTATATTTAAAATGGATAACCAACAAGGACCTATTGCATAGCACATGGAACTCTGCTCAATGTAATGTGGCAGCCTGGATGGGAGGGGAGTTTGTGGGAGAATAGAAAAACGTGTATGTATGGCTGAATCCCTTTGCTGTCCACCTGAAACTACTACCACAACACTGTTAATCGGCTACACCCCTAACACAAGACAAAAAGTTTAAAAAATTTCTTTAGTTTTTCAAAAGGCATGCTATAACATCAGGATTTCTTTTTTAGCACTCAGCTATAGATCAACTCTTTCTCAAGGCCTCTATTGATTTAGTCACACAGCACTTTGCAGAATACTGCAATCGAGCATTTCCCAGCTCTCAAAAAGACAAATTACAAATTAATCTGAAAAAATTTTTCAGTAAAATGAATAGCAGACATTGATTTTAACATTTCACACAAATTACAGGGGAAAACTGAATGCTGATTTATATGTTAGGTGAGGAAAGGAGAAATCTGTGTGCACATTTGAACATAACTGATAATATAGGTATTCATAACTAAAATTGAAAATATGTTCAAAGAGGAATTAGATTCTACAGCCCTTTTCATTATTTCTGGCAATGGTGAACAGAAATTCAGGGATAACAAATTATTCTAAAAAGTTCAACTTCACTGCTCCTCCACTGGGGCTATTTATCCATAAGTTGCCTGCCAAGTAAAAAGACCCAAACAGATAGATACCCAGGTAACCAGAAAGCAAAGCACCTAAAAACTGGTTCTGTTGCACATACAAGTACATATAGTTTGATTATTATTGTTAGTAGAAATATTTAGAATTCACACAAGAGTCTACCTAAAATGGCCTGAACAGAGGTCAGTATCAAGGCAATGGTACCCAGAAGCACAGCTTTTATAGATCAGTGACTAATGCCAAGGTGAAAAACCAAAGGAAGATTTTTTTTCCCCCTAGAAGATGCAATAATATCAATAGCACACAATGTACTCGAGAAGAATTTGATTTCCTTTGTGACCAAAGTAAAAGGCATTTTCATCTGCCTTGACTGTCTTGGGGTTGTATGTCTTTTTCCCCTTCCTTCAAACGCATTCATAGTAACAAATTGAACTTTAAAAGCTTGGGAGAAAATGGATTAACCACTCACTTTAAGGGCTCAGGAGACAGTTTCGTGCCTGAAAGGTTGATTTGCATCAGAGCCAGAGAACTACTAAAAAACTGCTTGAAAGACGGGGGTACTTCTTTTCCTTTCCTGAAAAACAAATCATGAGAGTCATATACTTAAACTTCCATCTCCGCACCCTACTTCCATATTGGCAAAATCATTCATTGGTAATTCAGACACTGTGAAATAATCCATGAATCAGTTGTACGCTCATTAGAAATTTAAAAGTAAAAAGAAAAAAAAATGTCTGAAAGTAAATTCAGTATACTTTTTAAAATGATGTAAGAGAGGTTAAGAAATGTCATTAATTTTAAAACATTTTATTTCTATTTCTCATAGCCAAGGAACTCATTGACTTCCACTTCTAGATCTCTAGGAAATTCCATATTTGAGTTTTTAGGAAATAATTCAAAGAAGACACATATTTATCACCAATTTAAAGAGCCTTCCCACTGGATGACATCAGATTGTTAAGGATCGCTACCCGTGTTTGGTGATATTTTCAGATGCAGGAGGTCTCAGATGCACCAAGATTGAGACTGGAGGTCAAGTCTGATTGGCAAGAAGCCTGCATGACAAGTACCCTACTTGGCTCTTATAGCCATACCACAAATCTAATTACTTCAGGCCAAATATTAGAAAAAAGACAAAACTCCAAAGGAAATGGCTATAACCTCCAAATATATATTCCCTTGCTTGCTATTCCTTGGGAAAGGAATCAAATCATACAACTCAACAAGAAGACAATCAACACCACAATATGGGGGTTTAAGAAAAATGAAATTTTAGAGTCAAAATTGGAATATCAACGCTTAGCTTGTTTTGTTCCATCCGATAGAACTGTTGAAAGGATTGACTAAGTAAAGCACTTAGCCTGATGTACTGTCAACAATCATTTTATGAGAGCTATTCATATTCTGTGAGGGAATCATGCTATCTCAGAGTAGAAACCATTCTAGAAGTCTAGCTCAACCATGTCATATTCAACAACATTTTATGCACAGAGGTCTAGGAAGCCTGTCAATATTTGAGAAAGGTTTTAAAGCAGGACAATTTCAGGCTATTTGAGAAGAAAACAGCTATTTTCTAAGCAGCAAGAATCTATTTGAGAGGATGAAAAATAAATTCAAGAAGGAAGAGAATTCTGGTAGAAAACATACCAGATGTTTCAAACAACTCTGGTTTCAGATATCAGAGGGATATAAACTCGAACACTCAGGTTCATTTTCTGATGAGCAAATGTTAATTTTTTTATTTGAACACAGTTTCTGTTACATTCTGTTATGTCGTATTGGTGTCGACTACTCTCATGTTTCCAAATAACTCACTGCCCCTTTCTGAAGGATGATGATCAGTCACCACACAAATGGCAGGCTTAGCCACGCCAGCCCCTCTGGTGAATGGGAATGAGCAGAAGTGATGTGTCCAAGTTCCAGAGAGTTCGTTTACCAGCCAGTGTGTGTGTTACCGTCCTTCTTTCTCCTCTGCTATGTGACTGTCAATGTTCTAGAAAGAGGCTGCTCTGCCTCCCAGCGTGAAGTTGATGTGACCAGCCCACAACGGACATGTTGCAAGATCACGGTTGCGGAAAGCTATAGAGAGGGTGGTGGGTTGGGGGTAATCATTTGTTACTGGAACAACCTGACCTATCCTGACTGTTATGCTTCTGAAATTATCCATGAACCACAGTATGAACAGACTGGCTAACAATCCACAACTCAGTGCAAATGCAGCAATTTTGACATAATTTACTAGGGGCTTCCTATGATTATATCTAGGTAACGGAGTGGGTATTAAAAGTGTAATCACATCCTCTCATTTGGAAGACAAGGCAATTTGTTAGCACGATTTCGCTCTATAAGCTTAATAGCTCTACTGACAACCAATCATCACAGAATTCACAGTATTATGAACTCAAAAGAGCTGATTAGATGAAAATCCTCACAGTTTATGGTATCATTCTAACCCAATTCCTCAGTCTATCATAGCTCCACCAAAGCATGATTTCATGAGTGCTCTTCAAATACGTGGGTTGACAGGGCAGTCAACTTAATACCCTCTGAGGTCTTTGAAATACAGTATCTAAGAAAACTCTCAACTTCTCCCATTGTTTTATCTCCTACACTTTACACTTTCTGATCATATCTGGTTGAGGTACTTGTGGCATATTTTTGCTATCATAAAGATTTACATCACTATTAAAGTAAGGGACCATGAGTACTTTAAAATGTAGAATAACTTATTTATGAGGCATAATTGTAGAAGAAAGCATGTTTAATTCTGATTTTTTCCAACAAAGTGACTATTATCCCTTGGAATATATAAAGCTTTTAAAAGGTAAGCCAATAAAAGAGGAGATAACATTAGGAGTCCTCCATGTTATTAAAGAGCATATCATGACTTAGATGTCTGTGGTAACAAATGCTGAGTGCTGAATTGTATTAATACATTAGGTGACAGTAGAATATCCAATCTAAAATAACCCATGTACTTTTCATCATTCTTCTGCATTCTTCCATTCTAAGCTGCTGCTTTTGCTGTGTGTAAATATCTGTTACTTCTAATCTACCGCCTGGTTTTGCAAACAATTCTACATCATGAAGGTAGAAGTGAGGCGCTGAAGCTGGCCCTCCAGTTCCACAAATCAGAATCCAAGAGCTCTGGGTTGACTATTCTCTTTGCCTCCCAGACACAGTTGAGACTCACTTCACAGTGCATTACTGGGAAACACCTTTAGACGTTTCTAAAAGGATTTTTCCCACATTAAGAGAATGCCTGTCCATATATGAGACATGGCACATTATTATAGAGTTAATATAGGCAGGCTGGAGTTCTTGATAAGAACCTTGTCATGCAAGGAGAAAAGATATATCAAAAATGTGAGCTTGCAAGGTCTACTATTCATCAATAATGGTTTAGGACCATCTCCTCTTTCATATACAACATGCACCCTTTATTACCATTTTCATCTTACTACAACGTTCTGTGAGAGAAAGACACTCCTAGAAGATAATAATAATAGCAGGAATGACTTCATACCGGTGAGAAAACACAGTTCTGGAGAGATTGAGCACAGCTAAATACTGAAGGCAGCCACGCAGAAGAGCTCCACAGACCTGGGAAAGAAACAAGGCACTCTTATTTTCACATATTTCTAAGACAGAGAATATTTTACTGGGGAGAAAGCCCATAGTTTCCCATCTAAATAGCTGTTCTGAGACCCTTTGAGCAATATAAAAAAAATATTACCATGTCCAGGGAACATTCAGTATTGGATAAATCCAGATGAGCAATGGCATTTGGCTGGGCCAAAAAACTGTACATGGACTTGAAATAAAAAATAAAAACCAAATATATTAGGATCCAGAAAACACATGCACACAGGCACATGCCCACACACAATGCAAGTTAATATTTTAAATAAAGTTGCCCCCAAACCACCCAGGATAATTCTTCACTCTTCCCAAGAGGATCAGCAGAATTTTCTATCATTCTGTTACCTTCCCTGAGAGCAAAAATCCAAAGAATATTTTAAATTATACTTAAGTTTTAAAAAAAATATCAAATGGAGTCTTGGCTACCAAACCCCCTTTTTGCTAAATATGACTTAGTTTTTCTGATTAGCTCTATTTTTATTATATTATTTTGGGACTGTACTAATTAATTGTAACTGTTGAGAATGAAATACCACCTGAATTGCAGCCACTCTATCAAAATACTAATGACTTCTGAAAGTGTTCAAGGAGCCACTAATTTGAACTTGAAACAAAGGGTAGTAATTTCAGAATATATGGATACTCTCTTTGGGTCAACAAAATAATTTTTCTATCCTTAGTTATCTCCAAATTCTAACAAGAAAGTGCCTGACAATACTATTAGTTGTTTTTTTGGGGGGTGGGGGTGGTTAAAACATCATTCATAGCTAAGACACTTCAGTTTCTAGAGGGTCACAATGCATAAATGATCCCCTTATCCCCGTACAAGGCTACCAAAACAATAAAACTAATAATTCTCTGTTATTCTCTAATTGCCTAGTGAGTAGCAACTGCCAACAGCCAACAATAGCAAACCAAATCCAAGCTCCGGCCACCAGGCAAATAGCTAAACTCTGCTTTGCTTCAGTGGATGCCTCAAGCCACTTGAAAAAACAAACAAGCTTACACTGAGACGTCCTAGTGCTTGACAAAGATTCATGAGTGTAGCAACTTAGCTGTAGATGCTTGAGAAAATTCCTCTCTGCTAAAGAACTCAGAAGAACAACAGGCTGGACTATAAGGACTTTAAAATAATCAGACACAGAGAATGTACTGTATTATGAAAGTTCTGATTCAGAAAAATCATTTGTTTTCTCCCTTAACGAAGGTCCGATTCTCTTTACATGGCACTGTGATTTTACTCCTGGCCACCAGCTGGGGGAGCTCCAATCACCCTCAAGTGGTGACATGACCCTACCTGGCCAACACCTCCAGCAGGCCCTGCTCGGCTGGGTTAAGTCCATCGAGGCACCAGCTGAATGCCTCTCAGAACCTCAGCATGTAGGGGCTAGAAGCCCACTGCCACTCAGACCTCATCATCCCACTTGCCCTTCCCCAGAAGCCCAGCTGCGATAGGACCCCCAGCCAGCTACCTGGTGACTATGAATGCCCCTGTATTAACAGCCTTCTTGTTTCACCTCCAGGCTCTACTTTAATTTTTCTCTGGTTTCTGCCACTGTGTCACTGGAATGTTTTGGTGGTTGCACATCAGACCCCTGGTTTCATGTTTGGAGGGAGCAGATTTATGAATCATCAGGGAAAGGCACAACTCAGGTTGGACAACACACTGAAAACTTCATGGCACACCAGGAAGCAAGTATTACGTAAATGAGTGCAAGTGTAAGGGAGAGTAAATAACCACAAAAAGGACTGTGGCAACATTCCCTGTCTTACAAGGAGAGTAAAACAGAAGAGAAATGGGAACACAGGTCACAGTGTTTTTCACTCCCATAAAGCAATGATGTAAATGAAGGTCCTTTGAAGAGGTCCAGGTACTGTACGCCCCCTTGATAAAGGAGCATTTATTCTAAATTCTATCCTGGTGACCAGAGGGAAGGGGACCATTCACCCCATCTGACAATGAGATGATTCCCAATTCACTCTATCAATAAGCTCTGCCAAACATTGATATTACTGATTCAGTGGCATGAAAAACCTGTTATCACTGAAGGGAAACTTCCCTTCACACTCACACTCAAACCAGTTTGACCCTTAACCCTTCACTTCCATATTGTATTCATGGAACATGGGACTGAAGTTCATCCCAATATCCTTTACCATCATAAACTATGTTTTTAAAAGTCACTGGTCTTCCTAACAATATTATTCAATGATAAATTAATTCACTTTACACCTCTAATCTTTCTTATCAGGCAATTTTAACAGGTGCAACAATGCTTTGAAATGTAGGGAAAAAATTCTTTAGACTAAGTATTTACAGAAAGAATTTAAACTTCAACAACCTTAAGTGAGAGAAGGAAAAAACTCTATAAGATAGATTACATTTAATGAAGGCCAGCTCTGAATATTTCTCTAAAAACACTTATAAGCTCATAACTAAATGATTTTAAGATGTCATGATAAAAGGAGACGTGGGAAAATACATTACATAAGCCCTGTTGAGAAATTACTCCAGGCTTATTAAGTACAGTCTCGTGGAAGACGGCAGTAAGGGAAAGAAAACCTACCGAGAGGTCATCTCCGCGAAGGATGTTCCCTGAGAGGTCCAGATGGACAAGGGTGGTGGCGGTCAAAGGGTTGGCACTCAGTGACTGAGAAAGGCTATTCACCCCTGCAACAACAACAAGGCAAAGCTTAGTTTCCATTCCAGGAACGAAAATGAGTTTTGTGATTTTCTTTAAAGGGTCCAGCAGCCCCATCAGCATGCAGGACCGAGGCTAACCATAAGCACCATTCCCAAAAGGCAGCTCGAGGATGGTCTTCTGACATCTTCTCAAGAAGAACAGGTTAGTCAGTCACAGACAACCAACTCAGCGAGGAGGAGAATGAAATGGAATCAGCTTCATTCTGCTCTGCTTCTAATGGTGTGGAGGGAAAACATTTTACTTTGAAGTCTTAGAATGATGCAAACAATCTAACTGATCCTTTGTATCCCTTTCTGAATTCTGCCAGGTGATTTTTGCCATAATGTACAGTATTAAAAGGATGCAGATTCAGAGTCAGATACTTTGGACTACTCAAAGGACATGGAAGTTACTACAGGAATGTACTGCTCTGCTTAATGCATTATAGTCAAGGCAAAATTTAGATTGAAACAGACTTGACAAAGAGAAAATGCTCTGTACACAATGGAACAAGCAATCAAAAGGAAAAACTGCTAATTATCACTCTACACACTCTTTATATACAGTAACATAAATGATTCAAGTCAACCCTAACATAAATGGTTCAAGCTAATACCACTTCAAAAAAAAAGAAAAGAAAGACTATATGAGGAGGCAAGATTGCTCTGGAGAGAGAGAGGTATGATCTACTCTCTCTGGGTAAAAGGAACTGAAACAGGTCTGGTAGCACCTTGTAGGAGGTAGATATTCTTTGGGACACTTCAAAATGCAAGCCCAGAAAGGACTGGACCCTCCCTGAGATTTAAAGAAGTCAATACACACAATTACCGCTGATCATTATCCCTGATTCCTCAGATAACAGGCATGTGGGGTATTGCAATGCTTTTTCTGTTTCTACTGAAAGTCCATTGTTCTAAATCGAATATTTTGGAAATAAAACTATTTCTAAGTTGGGTATATGATTATAAATCATTTTGTTTTTCTTTTCCACTAAAAGAAAATCCCAGGCTGTCTTAGCCACCTAAAACAGGGGATGGGGTTTTTGTCCAGACATGGATAATTTCTTCATCAGATAAGGGGCAAGGGTCAGGCCAAAACGGGTCATGATTGCAGAACCCCAAGAGGCACTTCAAGAAAAAAAGAAAAAAGCTGAGCATTACAAGTGCAGCCCCAAGTGAGAACAGCTCTCTGCTCCAAGTTTAGAATGTGTAGCACTGATGAAGAGGTCATTATCTTATCCTTCAGCTTTGGAGAGGGACAAAGAACCAACTCCAGGACGTGTCTGATAAAGGCTCCTGAGCCATTTCTTGATGGTGAGTGTGCATCTGGGTTTGTATAGAGAAGACTTCCAGGCGCAGAGGGGAAAATATTTTACTTTAGTACATGGAAGAATTTCGTGGCCCCTCAACTCAGCATTTATTAAGTGCTCATAACATGCTTATAAAATGCAGGAGATTGGGAGGTATGTGTAAATAAGACCCATTCTTTGCCCTCAGAAAATTCAAAGACCATCAGGAAAGAAGCTAAATAAATTCCAGGGTGAAAAGCCAGTGCTACTAAAAGGATTTATTCAAGGCAACAAATCTTTATTTAAAGGCTACTGTATAGCAGGCATGGGCTTTTGAGACCCAGAGAATAATATTTTACCCTCTCAGAGGCCATCTAGCGGGAAACAAAGACAGTTGAATAATCACAATTTGGTGAGGTCAATACTATCAAGGCTGAATATTGTCACCCTGCTTATTTAATTTATATGCAGAGTACATCATGTGAAATGTCAGGCTGGATGAAGCACAAGCTGGAATCAAGACTGCCAGGAGAAACAGCAATAACCTCAGATATGCAGATGATATTATCCTTACAGCAGGAAGCAAAGAGGAACTAAAGAGCCTCTTGATGAAAGTGAAAGAGGAGACTGAAACAGCTGGCTTAAAACTCAACATTCAAAAAAACAATTATCATGGCATCCAGTCCCATCACTTCATAGCAAATAGATGGGGAAACAGTGGAAACAGTGGCTGACTATTTCCTTGGGCTCCAAAATCACTGCAGATGGTGACTGCAGCCATGAAATTAAAAGAAGCTTGCTCCTTGGAAGAAAAACTATGCCCAACCTAGAGAGCATATTAAAAAGCAGAGACATTACTTTGCCAACAAAGGTCTGTCTAGTCAAAGCTATGTTTTTTCTGGTAGTCATGTACGGATGTGAGAGTTGGACCCTAAAAAAGTTGATTGTTGAAGAATCAGTGCTTTTGAACTGCGGTGTTGAAGAAGACCCTTGAGAGTCCCTGGGACTGCACGGAGATCAAACCAGTCAATCCTAAAGGAAATCAGTCCTGAATATTCCTTGGAAGGACAGATGCTGAAACTCCAATACTTTGGCCACCTCATACGAAGAACTGACTCTTTGGAAAAGACCCTGATCCTGGGAAAGACTGAAGCCAGGAGGAGAAAAGGACAACAGAGGATGAGATGTTTGGAGGGCATCACCAATTCAACGGACCTGAATTTGAGCAAAGTCTGGGAGTTGGTAATGGATAGGTAAGCCTGGTATGCTGCAGTCCATGTGATCATAAAGAGTTAGACATAACTGAGCGACTGAACTGAATATCATCAAAGAGTTAAGAGTCAAGGGCTTGGCAGTGAAGGTGGTGGATATTTGATAATGTTAGACAAAAGGAACTTGTCTGAACTCTAGAAAAGGTTGATTTCTGGAGGTAACTTCTATGATTGTTCAAATGACCAACTTCCTTCAATTTGTCTGCTACTGGTAGTATCAATGTATTTTGTAATGGCATAATTGAGTCCAAAACATTTGGAAAACACCAGACTCTCATCAAGAAAATCATTTCTAAAATTATGTCCTTAGTGAGGTATAACAAAATTCAATAAATAAATTCTGAAATTAGAAGATGAAATTAATCTTGACAGCAAAACACTCCTTGACAAATATGGGTGCTTGGCAGTTGCCCAATGTCTGATTAGAATTGGGAGAGAATTGTGCTATCAGCTCAGTTTTGAGCTACTGAGACAGAATGAAGGATTTCCTCCCCTACCTCTTGAGCCCATTCCACACGAGGCCTAGGTTAATAAGCACAGTAATGTCATGAAATTACAAAAATATAGGATGGAAAGAATCAGGGCTCTTCCAACCCAAACTACACACAGGTTTTTATGCTATTCTTGATTCTGGCTATCTAGTGATTTTGACCGTTCTTCCTATTTATTATTGGAGTGTTTACAGCTGGAAAAAGGTGGTACCAGATGGCCCTGCACTGATATAATCTGGCAACCAGCAGGACATTTACTAGAAATCCAGAAAACTATCGCTTAGCTCACATCTGAGGAAGAGAAAGGATATTTGGACACAGTGTGGATGTCATGGGGAGATTTAAAAAAAAATCTGCCTTGAATTATGGAGCCATGAATATAAATGTTTTCACAGAAATGAAATATGTTAGTCAAATTCAGCAAAAGTTTAAAAGTGCAATTTAATCTGAGTTATTTTAAATCCACAGACCTTTCAGATCCTTTGTGACAGTCTGCAAGAATACTGAAAACCTTTAAGAAATCAATTTTTTAAAAGGCAACATTTCAAGATATACATCCTAGGAAGGATGACTTAAACTTCTTTGGGTCACATATTATAAAACAATATTAATTCTCAAACATATTTTATTGCAGAAAAGAGATAAAGGTGTGGATCTTCATTTCTAAAGGGTGGAGGGGACGTGAGGCTGTCTTGATTCAGAGGAAGCTGAAGAATCTGCCCACTCCCATCACTGGGAGGGATAGGGCATCAACCCAAGCTTGCCCTCAGAAGGATCAAAGATTGTTACATCTATCTGTCTTGTATTAATAATAATGAACAATTATGTTAAATATCAAGTTTAAAAAAGAAAAAACCTCTACCTTGAAAAAGAGTTAGACTTAAGAAGCACATGATAAATAATTTTTCAAGAAAAAAATTTACACTTTAAATAGAAGAGTAACAAAGGAGGGGACCTAGCAATTTCCTCCAAAAGAAATAAAAGTGACTAAGGAACAAGAGGAAAAAGCCACCTAAGCAATAAGTGAAGAAACTAAAATAAAAATATCAGAACACTTTTGTTCATATGCTTGATAAACAACCAAAAAGAGAGAATAATACCCACTGATGGTGAGAGTATAAAGAGGATTGCACAAAATACTTGGAGGACAAACCTGACAATACATACCAGAAACAGCTTTTTAAAAACTGTACAAACTCTGATCTCACAATTCTACTTACAAGAATTTTATCCTAAAGAAGAAATTAGCTCATGACTGGTGATTAGATATAGATGTCATATTAGGGTGTTCTGCACTATTGAAGAATTTAAAACGGTCTAAATGGACAATATTAGATTATGTACATAAGTGAGGGGACATTTTGCATACACTGGGCTATCACATAGCATTGAAAGTGACCAAGTGTTTACTGACACAAATGATCACAATTTACTGTGGAGGGTAGGGGAAGAAGTTTACGAAACGGTAATCACAGTGTAATCACATATATACATATGTGTGTTTTTGTAGGTATTTATATTAAAAAAAAAACTACTTATAGACACAAAATGGTGCCGAAGGATGAGTACCAAACTGTCAACAGTGATAGTCTTGTAATGACTTGGTACTTGTACTGCAAGGAGTTTTTGCTTCCTTAGTTATACTGTTCAGAATCTTCTAAGTCTTTACCATAAATATGTAATGCACTGATAATCACCAGGAAAAGGGTTTTTATAAAACTGATTTGCTTATGTAGAACAATGATAAAAGAAAGGGACTACATCTTAGCTTTCAGATCTATAGATGGCTTTCGGCATCAGGACAGAAAAGACTGGCTCCTGGTGACCTGTTTCCCTTTGGAAAGTTACTTTTGTCCCTTCATCTTAAACATGTGGATATAATCATGGCATGAAAGAAACTAACCCCAATTTCAAATCACTCAGTCTGACTGCACGGAATAAAGTAGGAAGGGATGGATAGAAAACCATTCTGGCATCACTTTGCTTTACCCACTCACCCATGACACAGTCGGTGAGAACTTGCGGTACCAGGTGCCAGGGACACGGCAATGAAAGACACAACACCCTTGCCAGCTAGAACCTTCCAGGCTAGGACACAACCAAAATACAGTGGGAAATGCACTAAAGTTGAGGGATTTACAAAGTGCTATGGAATGCAAAGAAAGGGGCATCTGCAGGGGATGATGAGAGGAGGTTGTCTGAGAAGGACTTCAAAGAGAAAAGGAGATAGAAGCTGAATCTTCCAGGAGGAGCACTAATTCACCAGATTTGTGGGTAGGAACAATGAGGTTGTCCTGGGAAACATAGGAACAAATAAAAACACAAGATGGAAAAACACTACCTGCCGGTTCCTGGCACAGAGTTCCTCAATCCCTTGTAATTTCCCAGGTGATAAGAACAATAGAAACATCCTTTGTTCTCATATTTGTCTTTGAACCTGACTCAGGGCTCCTAAAACTCCTATAAATTCTTAAGTGATACAAGCAGGAGGAGCATCTTTTGTTCTAACGAAGCAGCTCTGGGTGGGCTCCTGGATGGGGACTGGTCATCAGAAAGACCAAGCCATAATGAGAAGCTTGGAATTTCATCCCCACTCCCACAGACCAACACTTCTGCAGAAAGGGGAGAGGGCCTGGAAATGCAGTTAATAATTGATCATGCCTACGTGGTAAGGCCTCCATAAACAAAGCATGGGTTCTGGAGAGCTTCTGAGAGCTTCCAGGTTGATGAACACTTCCACACCAGGAGGGTGACATGCCCCAAATCCACAGGAACAGAAGCTCTTGTGCTTGGTACCCTCCTAGTCCTCACCCTGTGTATTTTTTCTTCTGGATGTTCGTCATCTGGATCCTTTACCATATCCCTTAATAAGCTAGTAAGTGTAATAAGTGTTTCCCTGAGTTCTGTGAATCACTCTAGCAAATTAATCAAATTCAAGGAGGGAGTCTTCAGAACCTCTGATAACCTGGGCTTGTCACTAGGCATGTAAAGGGCATGGTAGGGGAGAAGGGTGTTGAGGGCACAACAGTCTCGTGGGACCGAGCCCTTAACTTGTGGGATCTGACGTCATCTCCAGGTAGATACTGAGCTGAATTATAGGATACCTGGCTGGTGTCAAAAAGAAATGCCTTGTGGGGGTGGAAATGTCCACGTATCTGATGACCAGAAATATCAGGAGTGACAACTTTTGTGTGAGGAGTAAAGGAGACACACAGAAGGAAGAATGGAGATGCTCCTTATACAAGATGAAAGAAAAACTTTTCAAGCATTTACAAAGGTGTGATGCTGGGAAAGACTGAAGGCAGGAGGAGAAGAAGACAACAGAGGATGAGATGGTTGGAGGGCATCACCGACTCAATGGACATGAGTTTGAGCAAACTTTGGGAGTTGGTAATGGATAGGGAAGATGGTGAGTGCAGTCAGGAAAGAACCTGGGGAAAGAAAGGCAATCTCCAAGACAGGAAATAGGCTGGGTACAGTAAGATTGATAACTGTGACTGCAGTTAGGCCCAACCATTTTCTGTACAACAGACAGTCCACCTGACAGGTTAATATATATGTGGGGACAGGGGGAGTGTGATAGCAAAGAAGTCTTTCCAAGGGTGAACCAAGAAAAACACAACCAGTAGTAATCATTTGGTAAGATGCAGAATCAATGCAAACAAATAGAGGAAAACAATAGAATGGGAAAGACTAGAGATCTCTTCAAGAAAATTAGAGATACCAAGGGACCATTTCATGCAAAGATGGGCACAATAAAGGACAGAAATAGTATGGACCTAACAGAAGTAGAGGATGTTAACAATAGGTGGCAAGAACACACAGAAGAACTATACAAAAAACATCTTCATGACCCAGGGACAGTAATGATGGTATGATCACTCACCCAGAGACAGACATCCTAGAAAGTGAAGTCAAGTGGGCCTTAGGAAGTATCACTATAAACAAAGATAGTGGAGGTGATGGAATTCCAGTTGAGCTATTTCAAATCCTAAAAGATGATGCTGTGAAAATGCTGCACTCAATATGCCAGCAAATGTGGAAAACTCAGGAGTGGCCACAAGACTGGACAAGTTCGATTTTCATTCCAATCCCAAAGAAGGGCAATGCCAAAGAATGCTCCAACTACCACACAGTTGCACTCATCTCACACACTAGTAAAGTACTGCTCAAAATTCTCCAAGCCAGGCTTCAACAGTACATGAACCATGTTTCCAGATGTTCAAGCTCATGAACCATGTTTGCAGATGTTCAAGCTGAATTTAGCAAAGGCAGAGGAACCAGAGATCAAATTGCCAACATTTCTGTTAGATCATAGAAAAAGCAAGAAAATTCCAGAAAAACTTCTGCTTTATTGTTTATGCCAAAGCCTTTGACTGTATCAGTTCAGTTCAGTCACTCAGTCGTGTCCGACTCTTTGCAACCCCATGAATCACAGCACGCCAGGCCTCCCTGTCCATCACCAACTCCCTGAATCCATCCAAACCCATATCCATCGAGTTGGTGATGCCAACCAGCCATCTCATCCTCTGTCGTCTCCTTTTCCACCTGCCCTCAATCTTTCCCAGCATCAGGGTCTTTTACAATGAGTCAGCTCTTCGCATGAGGGGGCCAAAGTACTGGATTAGTACTGTTTAGCTTCAACATCAGTCCTTCCAATGAACACCCAGGACTGATCTCCTTTAGGATGGACTGGCTGCATCTCCTTGCAGTCCAAGGGACTCTCAAGAGTCTTCTCCAACACCACAGTTCAAAAGCATCAATTCTTCGGCACTCAGCTTTCTTCACCGTCCAGCTCTCATCCATACATGACCACTGGAAAAACCATAGCCTTGACTAGGCGGACCTTTGTTGACAAAGTAATGTCTCTCCTTACTCCTTTAATATGCTGTCTAGGTTGGTCATAACTTTCCTTCCAAGGAGCAAGTGTCTTTTAATTTCATTGCTGCAATCACCATCTGCAGTGATTTTGGAGCACAGAAAAATAAAATCAGCCACTATTTCCACTGTTTCCCCATCTATTTGCCATGAAGTGATGGGACCAGATGCCATGATCTTAGTTTTCTGAATGTTGAGTTTTAAGCCAACTTTTTCACTCTCCTCTTTCACTTTCATCAAGAGGCTCTTTAGTTCTTTTCTTTCTGCCATAAGTGCGGTATCATCTGCATATCTGAGGTTATTGATATTTCTCCCAGCAATCCTGATTCCAGCTTGTACTTCCTCCAGCCCAGCATTTCTCATGATGTACTCTGCATGTAAGTTAAATAAGCAGGGTGACAATATACAGCCTTTGACTGTATAGATCACGACAAACTGTGGAAAATTCTTCAAGAGATGGGAACACCAGACTACCTTACCTGCCTCCTGAGAAATCTGTATGCAGATCAAGAAGCAACAGTTAGAACCAGACACGGAAAAACAGATTGGTTCCAAATGGAGAAAGGAGTATATCAAGGCTGTATACACTTGCTCCTTGGAAGAAAAGCTATGACCAACCTAGAGAGCATATTAAAAAGCAGAGACATTACTTTGCCAACAAAGGTCCATCTAGTCAAAGCTATGGTTTCTCCAGTAGTCATTAGCACTGAAGAACTGATGTTTTTTAACTGTGGTGCTGGAGAAGACTCTTGAGGGTCTCTTGGACTGCAAGGAGATCCAACCAGTCCATTCTAAAGGAAATCAGTCCTGAATATTCCTTGGAAGGACTGATGCTGAAGCTGAAACTCCAATACTCTGGCCACCTGATGGAAAGAACTGACTCACTGGAAAAGACCCTGATGCTAGGAAAGATTGAAGGTGGGAGGAGAAGGGGACAACAGAGGATGAGATAGTTGGAGGGCATCACTAACTCGATGGACATGAGTTTGAGCAAGCTCTGCGAGTTGGTGATGGACAGGGAAGCCTGGTGTGCAGCAGTCCATGGGGTTGCAAAAAGTCGGACACAACTGAACAACTGAACTGAATTGAATATACAGAAATATCAAACCACTATGTTATGCTCTTGGAACTAACAGAGTATTATTAAGTCAATTAGACTTTATTTTTAAAAAATTGCTAAATCAAAAACAAAACAACAGCACAACACAACCAGCTGCCTTTAGGAACAGGAGGCAGGACCTCGACTCAAAGTTTAAAAAGTTGAAGAGTGCATGTGGACGTTCAGATAATTCTCTGCTATGAAAGCATTTCACTTTAGAACACCAGAATTTCAACCAGATAATTTCTTTACTTTAAAATTGCCAGAGTATTACAACACACATACAGCAGACCCCTAAACAACACAGGGATTAAACTGCACATAACTAATCACCAGCTCTCTAACCACAATTCCTCCCCTTCTGCAGACTGAACTAGCTGTGGATCATGCAGTACTGTAGCATTTACTATTGAAAAATAACCACATGTAAGTGGATCCAGCAGTTCAAACCACATTGTTCAAGGATCAACTATATTATTAAAGGCAGATACATAACTGAGTAATAATTCTAACCATGGAAGGAAGCATGGGGCAGTAAATACATTATAGACACAAAGTTAAGTAAATAAAGTTAAGTAAGTAAGATATACTGTACCTTTAGGTGACAGTGAGGTTTTAGACAAATTTAAATGCTTTAATCCCTTTGGGAGTTTGGCAAACTGAATACTTAAAGAAGACACACCTAAGAAAGAAAGGAAACAAAGGGATCGTTAGAATTTTTAAGCTGTCAGGATTGCAGTTGTTTTACAATGCCTGAAAATTAAGTTTGATTCCAATTTAAGTGCCTGTTTTTCCTAATGTTAGTGGTTTTCTAGTCATCTACTATCAAGCCTCTTTTACTTTCTCTCCTAGCTAGGGAAAGAGAAAGGCATAATAATTATCAAAACTTTACCATTAGATATACTGTTCTTTGGACAAAGTTATCCTCTCTTCAAGAGTGCTATTTCAAATGCAAATGGTCTTGGAAAGAGTGATATAATTCCCCACCCCTTTTCTTTTTAACCTGTGTCTTAATGAGTTGATCACTCTTTCAGGTGAGCGAATGCATACTATTTAATTATTGTCAAGAAAAACAATGTGGCATTATTCAGATAACAGATTTACTTTAAGCAGATGAATTTCAGTATTTAATTGGCTTACAGCTAACAACCTTAGACAAAGCATCAGAGCATGTTTTAACCTACCTTCTTGAAGGTAGGTTTGGAAATATAAAATAACTCCCAAGGAATTCACAGTATTAAAAATCAAGTGGTCTCTAAATTTAATGGTCAGAGTGTGAGACTGTGAAAACTCCCTCATGCACCTGAGGATTACAATGAGTGGAGATTCTTTTCTGGGAGGAAGTAAGTAACAGATAAACAATCAATGTATGTCCTACAGGGCCTTCAACCAACCCCCTGCTTCGCCTGAGTTATGACCTCCCCAGGGGCATGTTTTGAGAAACATCCTAAAACAGTATTAACTGTAAGGTCCCATAGACTGGTTCTCAGACCCCAGGAACCAGTAAGGAATTACTGTGCTAGCTGCTGCCCTATCACATAATCCCAAATTAAATATAAATTTTATCAAGTAATAAGTACTACTCTAGAAATACACTAAACATCATTCAGTTTGATTAAGCCTCTAGATGGGTGTTTCCCCAAGGATGGTAGGTACTGAAGACCTTGCCTTTCTCCTACAGCATTTCCCAAACAAGTTTGACAATCAGTGGATTAAGTACTGTTAAAAAGGTTTTTTAATTAAAAATATGTCTAGAGATTTGAATATGCTAAACCACAGTGTTAACTGCAAAGAGGGGAGAGGTCTGATATTTAGTCAATACATTCTTGTAAAATGAATTGATTTAAATATTTTAAATTAAGACATCAAAATTTAGGTGTACAATTCAAGCCATGCTTAGAGTGAAGTCTATAGTCCTAAATACACAAGTGAATAAAGAGCTATAAACTAATAATCTAAGTATCCATCTCACGATGGCTAAAAAACCACAATACATTAATCCCTATTTCACTTCCATAAACAGAAGGAAAGAAATAACAAAGGGAAGAACTCAATTAAAAAAGCAGTCATAAAATAAATTTAACAAAGTATTTTCTTAAAAAGTAAAAACTAATAAAATTAATAAATCCCAGCAAGACTTTAAGCGAGAGAGAAAGAGAAGGATCAAAGTATTAAAATCAGAAATGAAAACAGAACACCAGAATAGATCCTACAGATACTACAAATGGAACAGAAGGGTATAAAAAAAAATCTACAGATCAAAAAATGTATCACTGTAGAAGAAATCCTTATGAAAAATACAACTTAGCAAAACTTACTTAAGAAATAACATCCCCTATCTAAGAAATTTTAAATCTATTATTAAAAACCTCTCCACAACGAAAAGCAAAAGAAGCCAAATATAAAAGAGTATGCATTGTATAATTCTATAGTGGTGAAGTTCCAGAATAAATAAAGCTAATCTATCATAACAGAAGGCAGAAGACACAGACAAGTTCGTGAATTTTCATAATGCCCTATTTCTTGACCTTCATAGTGGTTGCATGAGAACATTCCCTTTGTAAAAATTCACCAAGATCTAAACTTGGAATTTACAGACCTTTATGAATGTACATTATACTTCAGTGAATACAAGTTACTTCAGAAAACTTAGGTACAGAAGATAACAGAGGAGAAAATCTAGATGACTGGGTGGCAATAACTTGTTAGATACTACACTAAAGGCACAGTCCATGGAAGATGTCACCTATTAGTTGGACTTCATTAAAATTTAAAATTTCTGTATATTTAGCAAGGGGGGAGGGGGAGATAAATTGAGAGGTTGTGATTGACACATACACACTACCATATATTGGGTTGACCAAAAGCCTCTTTGGGTTTTTCCATAACATCTTACAGAAAACCCTGAACAAACTTTTTAACCAACCCAGTATAGAACAGATAACTATAGGAGAAATTAAGAAAGGACACCATCATGTGTAAAATGGATAACTAGCAGGAAGCTGCTATTTAATTCAGGAAGCCCAGCCTGGCATTCCGTGACAATCTAGAGGGGTGGAGTGGTGATGAAGGGAGACTTAAAAGGGAGGGGAAATGTATATAATTTTGACTGATTCACACTGATATACAGCAGAGACAACCACAGCATTGCAATGCAATTATGCTCCAATTTATAAAAATCACTCATAAATAAAATTAATAAGAATCTACTCTATAGTAGAATATAGATTTTCTTAAAGGTAATCAGTCCTGGGTGTTCATTGGAAGGACTGATGTTCAAGCTGAAACTCTAATATTTTGGCCACCTGATGAGAAGAGCTGACACATTTGAAAAGACCCTGATGTTAGGAAAGGTTGAAGGCAGGAGGAGAAGGGGATGACAGAGGATGAGATGGTTAGGTGGTATCACCGACTCAATGGACATGAGTTTGGTTAAACTCTGGGAATTGGTGATGGACAGGGAGGCCTGGCGTGCTGTGGTGCATGGGGTCGCAAAGAGTCGGACATGACTGAGCAACTGAACTGAACTGAACAGAACTCTATAGTATAGGGAACTTTATTCAGTACATAAAGCTGCAAATGCCTACAACCAAATGCAAAGACACCCACCATTCTGTTCATTCCTTAATCACAAAGTTTCCTTTAAAATGGAAGGTAGACAAAAAGCAATAAATAATACTACTTTTCTCTAGAAATAGAACTATCACACCCTACATAATGAAAGCAATAAAAGGTGAAGCTCCTAAGTTAGAATAAAGGTGAGTAAAGTCAGGTTTGATCATTTATTTTAAATGAAAAAAGCAGGATTAAAGGTAAAAGAGGACTAAAGGCTCAAACACAAGACTGTCTGGTTAAAGTATTTTTTTCTCTAATTCTAGAGTAAGTTTTACTAGCTTCTTTCTTGACAAAATGTTTGTTTCAGCTTCCTAGGCATCCACAAATCATAAATACATTCTATTTCCTCTTTTAAGAAATACCCTTGCTAAGTGCTAACAGAATGAAAGGCATAAATGAGGTCAGTTACTGTTCAGTTTTTCAAAATTAAAAGAACTGAATTCATTTTTGATAAAAAGTCCTCCACTTTGGCAGACTTCAGAAACTGGGTCTTAGCAACAAGAATAAATTGAGAGTGGTTGGCAGCCAAAATTTCAGGAAAAACAAAAAATTCACCTGCCTTGTATTTCCTGAAGTTAGTTACTAAATAGTGCCATGGAAGAAGCTGATCATCGAGAAAACATTTCCCCCACAAAGAAAGGACAAAAGAGACTTTTTAACTTCTAGCCAAAACTATTCAATTCTGCCCCCCCAAATAAAGCCACACAGCCTTCAGAGCTATGAATTAAAACAAAATTTATCACCAAAAGCTTTCATCTGGAGACTTTACTGGATGAATAACCCTTCCTGTAATTTATTTTTGTTTTAGTTTGTGTCAAATTTAGAAGGAAAAAAGGTCTAATTTTTATTTCTCCTTTCAAAATGGAAACCATTATAGCTCCCTCTGCTTCAAAATATTTATGACTAATAAAAAGTCACTATAAAATGTTTAGAATTTTAATTTGGAATCAGAAGTTATTAACTTACAAAGACAGGAAATTAAATTTGACATTGCTGTTTTACCCCGTTAATCATGCATGTACTTAAAACTCTATGACAATAACATGCATGTATACTGAGTCGCTTTAGTCGTGTCCGACTCTTTGCAACTCTGTAGATTGTAGCCCACCAGGCTCCTCTGTCCATGGGGATTCTCCAGACAAGAATACTGGGGTGGGTTGCCATGCCCTAGTCCAGGGGCTCTATCTTCCTGACCTAGGGATCAAACCTTCATCTTAGGTCTCCTGCATTGGCAGGCGGGTTCTTCACCACCAGGGCCACCCAATTACATATAAAACTCTAAAACTTTGATATCCTAGAATTTGTGTGATTCACATGGTAGGGAAAAAATGGTTTAAGGTTGGTCCCTGCTGACTCAGTTTAGTTCAGTTGCTCAGTCGTGTCCGACTCTTTGCAACCTCATGGACTGCACCACGCCAAGCCTTCCTGTCCATCACCAACTCAGAGTTTACTCAAACTCATGTCCATTGAGTTGATGATACCATCCAACCATCTCATCCTCTGCTATCCCCTTCTTATTGACTGAAAGCATAATAATGGTAATTTAACAAAATTCTGCCCATGGAGTTCTAGTGACATGATCAGGGAAACAAATGACTCTTTCCTGGCTATTAGAAAGCATACAGATTTGAACACTGTAGATGTCAGAACACAGGTGAAAGTTAAAATGTTTAGATTTCTACTAATTTCAATGGCTTCCCTGGAGAGTTCAGAAACACTAAGAAAACTAACTAAATAAATAAAACACAAGAGACTTCCCTGGGGGTTCAGTGGTTAAGAATCCTCCTGCCAATATAGGGGGCTCAGGTTCCAGTCCCAGTCCAGGAAGATCCCAAATATCATGGAGGAACTAAACCCATGTGCCACAACTGAGCCCACACACCTAGAACCTGTGCTCCAAACCAAGAGAGGCCACCACAGTGCGAAGCCTGCACACCACAACAAAGGTAGCCCCTGCTCAACAACTAGAGAAAGCCCGCATGCAGCACTGAAGACCTAGAACAGCCAAAAATAAACAAAATAAATAATAAAATATTTTTAAGATAAATAAAACATGATGGAGTATTTCCATTTCAAAGATAAAGTTGAGAGGAAGAGACTGAAGAACTAGGAATATAGGAATAAAAGACTAGTGGGAAAAAACTGACAATACACTTAAATTTTGAATGCCCTAAAACCCAAATCTATGAAGTTTTTAAAATATTGTTTTACACTGTGTAATCATAAGGATATCAATTAAATATGGCTAAATCATGACTCTAAAGAAAAACACTTTCTGTTGTGTAGATGTCACACAGAAACTTGGCATCTTTAAATATCAAAGTGCTTAAGAAAATGTATCAACGTGCTGTGGAATAAGCCAATGTTTTCCAAATCTCATACACAAATATTTCCTTCTACTACCAAAGGAAATTGAGACAGCCAAATCAGAAGATCCAAAAGACAGGATAAGAGATTGATTGATTGATCACTCAGGAAATTCTAGATAATAGTCTGAACAATCAGTACTAAGTATGACAGCTTTTCCAAACTATGTAAACACAGCTTCCTGATCCATAAAAGGAGAGCAACATTTGCACTATTTAACTTCACAAGGCTACTCTGAGTCAAATGCGGCAGTAAAAGTTAACATGTACTGAGTGCACAGTATGTGACACAGTGTGTTGCCATTCCTATGACTTTTATGTGTATTCTCATTTAATCCTAAAACACCCTTGTGTAGGAGGTACTATTATTATTTTAGAGAAATCGGAGGTGTAGAGAAGTTAGGTAATTAGTCCAAGGAAACTCAGATGAAAAGTGGAGACGCTCAGATTTGAACCCATGCATTCTGACTCTAAAACCCACTGATACACTGAGATATGAAGGATCTACCCCGCCCTCAAACGTAAGCAGCATTTCTAGAATCCATGTGTCTTGTCTTATTCAGATCAAATCAGAACCACCACCAGATGGTCAGCAAAAAAAAAAAAAAAAAAACTTGGGTGCGTCAGGTCAACATTTCCAAAAGAAAAACATTTCAAGACAGGATTCTAAATCATCTTTAAACAAAATAATCCAATTTAGAATAAAGTGAGGGGAGGAAATCAGGACAGACATTCCTGACGAGGCTAAGATCATAAAACAAAGGGTAACTGGGAACGGTAACCAGGGAGACTGGAACACAGAGCTTGTGACATTTAGGGAAGGAAAGTGTGTGAAATGAGTGGAGAGAAAAGAGCTATGTTTCCCAAAACACTCCACTTTAATCCAAAAAGTCCTCAGATCCAAAGCATTAGTCAGGAGGCGATGACCGGAATACCCTGGTTCAGACACTAGGTCAGTCCAGAGGACTCACCACAGAGCTAGTTAATCAAGTGCAGGAAGTGTAGGGAGTTTCAAGCCTTTTCTACCACGACCCGCACACAGCAAGAGATCTGACACTGGTGCACGAAGCTCATACCAAAATGAGCACATAGATAGATAAGCGAAAACGAAAACCCCAGTTTTCCTGAACAATGCCTTTTGATATTTTCTATTGTGTTCTATTTCTTCTTTTTATTAAAATGCTTACCAGGTCTTGACCTACAGTCTGAAAACACACAGGACTAGGAGGCCAAGAGCAAGCCAGGGAACTGGCTGGCCCTGCAACCGGGCTAAGAAGAGCTCGTGAATGCGTGTGGTCCACTCACTGCCTTTTGGGGCTCCTGCAGAGCATGAGCAGGGCATCCAGCATTGGAAGCACCGCCAGTACACACGACCGCCCTCCTACTAAATCATACTTCAACCTCCTCCACCACCAGCCCCTTAACAATAGAAGGCTGCCTGTCCTCTGCACACGAGCCTGACGGGAGGCTGAGCAGTAAATATCAGGGCTTTGCTGCATCAACATTCATAGCACAATGCAAGGAACCAAGCTTCCGCTCTGAGAGTTTCCAAATAAGGCCCTCAGAGGATGGTTCAGGTGGCAAAAATCAAATTCTACTTGGTACTTAAATTCCTCAGCTTCCTGGGCTGCCAAACTGCCTTGTGTTTCTTTGCGTTTCCTTGTAAATAATCTTCCCAGGCTTGGCCTCTTTTACAGACTAAACAATTCACCTGCATGCTCCTCCCCCCATGCTTTTTTATTGTTTTTCAGTGAAAAGCTCAGAAACAAAAGTCATGACCATTTTCCCCTATTTTGAAGTCTCTATGAATATTTTACACTCAGTTGGATTTCTTGTGGACTTCCCATCTAGGAGCAGAAAAGCTACCAATCATCTTTAGGTATTTAGCCTGGATGGAAGAAAAAAGAAAAAGCCTGTGAAGAATTTGTGTTCAGGAGGCTCAGTTCAAAGAATGAAAAAAAGGTGGGGAATACAGATGCTAGCAGTTGTCCAACAGCTCCGGCCAAACATAGCAAAGAAGGAATCTAGAAGGGGCAGAAACACAGAAAGCCTGAGCTTGAGAAAATATTTCCAGGAGTGTCAAGACTTGGGTGTAAGTGAGCAGAAAACACCCTGGAGAGTCGGCATCTAAGCGCGAAGCTCTGGAAAACATCCTTGGAATGATTCTTGGTTCTCACACCTAGGAATGCAGGTAGGATCAGGTCACACAGGTAGGGAAGTGAAGGAAAAGGCAGGGACACATCATCTCTCCACACCAGTTCTGACTCCACACAAAAGAATCTTGATAAACTTCACCATGGTTTTCAACTCCAATTTAAAAGCCACAAAAAAAGGAATTCTATAATGAAATGAAATTCAATTTAAAGAAAATATTTACTGACTGCATATAAGGTCTTGGGCTAGGTGTGGTGTGTCTTAGGAGATTAAGAGAGAATGATGGACAAGGAGGGGGTATGAGAAATAAGGAAGGTACAGAGACATCCGTATCTAATTCCAGTGCAACAGAATGAAGAAACTGCTATCTCAGGAGTTCAAACCCAAGGTGAGGAGTCAACAGATAAGGCTGTCCAGGAGGGCTGCACCTCAGGGCAATTCGAGGCACATCACAGGAAAGATGAAGAGCCCCAGACTCACTGTTCCCCTAAAAGCATCTGCCAACAAAGCGGGAGACCTGGTTTCCATCCCTGCGTCGGGAAGATCCCCTGGAGAAGCAAATAGCAGCCCACTCTAGTACTCTTTCATGGAAAATTCATGGATGGAGAAGCCTGGTAAGCTACAATCCATGGGGTCGCAAAGAGTCGGACACAACCAAGTGACTTCAATTTCAGCCTCCCAAGCCCAAATAACATGAAAGATCTTTGGAGTCTCGCTTCTTTCCCTAAGTATATTTTGGGGGTTCACTCGTGTCACAGCAGGACCAGTGCCTCATTCTCTTGCGCTGAGGAGCAGGGTTTCAAAGTACAGGTACACCACATTCTGTTTATCCCCCAACCAGGGATAAGCATTTGGGTTTCCACTTTGCGGCAACCATGAACTTCTATTAATACTCATTCACGAGTGTTTGAGCGGACATTCATTTCGTCTCTCCTGGGGACCACCTAAGAGTGAAATTGCTGGGTCATGGAGTAAATCTGTGTTTGGCTTTTGAAGCAACTGGCTAACCAGCACCCAAAGAGGCTGCCCCATTCTACTCTCATGCCAGTAACGCGTAAGTTCCCATTTTACACATCCTTTCCAACACTTATGTTGATGATAGCTAAACTACTGGTTGTGAGGTGGTATCTCAGTATGGTTTGAGTTTGCGTTCCCCTGATGACCAAGGAGTGTGCCTTACTACACTCTGGATTTCACATCCCTAGTGACCAGCACTTAATAACCATTGATTCTGTCCAGTCGGTAGACAAACATGTTTGAGTTCCTTCCATTTTAAAAACAAAAGCAAAACAGCCCTCCTGTCTATAAAAGGTGATCTACATGGTTATAGTCACCACTTCGTATTATTTGACTAGTAGAGAGAACACTTGTTTTTCCTAAAGAAAATACTAAAATCCCAGAGGAACTCCTATTCCAGAGTTATGTTTCCATTATTTTCAGCTTTGCCTTTTACACCTATGAGAGTGTCTTTCATGTGATCTAGTTTTCCAATTTAGTCTCAACCTTCCTTTAGATTCACTATTTCAGATGCTAGGAAGTTCCTCTTCAAATGTTTCCTTGGATGCCACACGGGTATCTTTTTCAATGAAGAACAATGTCAGTATCGGGAACAAAAATGCAGAACTGAGCGTCTCCACCAGGATCTTCAGCTCAGTTTAATAATTAACCCTTATCAAATATATAACATCCCAAGATGAAAAGGCCCTTAGTCAACAACGCTGGAAAACATCTATAATACACAATGAAAACAAAGTATCCCCTCTAGAGATAAAGCTACTCCTTCTTAAATCTCATTCCTCAGTGTTCTACTGAGAATTCAAACTCTCAGGCTTCACTTTCTAAAGCTACCGACTCTTCCCTCTACTCAGGCAAACATTTTCTAATGAAACCTTCTTTTTCCTCCTCATGAAATCTAGTCCCTTCAACTTCTCTCTATTCTCACATTCAAATCTCATTAAAAATTTAAAAACATCTGAAGGCAGAACTGTAAGCTGGTCCTCAAGATTCCTGTCCCTGGTAAACACACCCTACATAATTTCTTTAAGTGTGTGGGGTAGACTGAAGAACATGATGGGTTATCACAAATCTAAAAAGAAATGATACAAGTGAACTTACAAAACTGAAAGAGACTCAGACATAGAGAATGAATTTATGGTTGCTGGGGGAAGGACAGAGGGAAGGGACAATTAGGGAGTTTGGGATGGACAGGTACACACTACTATATTTAAAAGGGATAATGTATGACAAAACCACTACAATATTGTAAAGTAATTAGCCTCCAACTAAAATAATTTTTTTTAAAAACTAATAAAATAAAATAAAATGATAAGCAACAAGGACTGACTGTGTAGCACAGGGAATTCTGCTTAATATTATGTGGCAGGCTGGATGAGATGGGAGTTTGAGGGAGAATGGATACATGTATATGTATGGCTAAGTCCCTTTGCTGTTCACCCAAAATTATCACAACATATTACAAAATAAGTAACTAGGGGGAAAAATGAATATGATAGGGTATCACAATGTGATGAGGTTACTGATCAGTCCACTCTGAATTGATCAAGAAAGGGACTGTCCTGGAGGGGTCTGACTCAAACAGCTGACCTGTCTACAAGAAAGAGGAGCATCAGGGAGTTGTGCTTCTGCTGGCCTGGAATGTGAGGCAGAAGGTAAAGTCATGAGAGGAGGGGACCACATGGTGAAGACGTGAGCACGGCCTTCAGGCACGGGAAGTGCTCCCTGACGGGCAAGGAGCAATAAAATGTGACCTAGTCCTACAGCTTCAGGAGATTAATTCTGCCAACACCCAGTGAGCCTGAGAAGACCCCAGATCACATAAACCCCAGCTGACTTGACTTCAGTCTCATGATACTCAGAAGAGAACCCCGTCAACCTGTACCCAGACTGACCCAAAGACACTGTGTGATAATAAACCTGTGTAATCTTAAGTTACCATGTTTGTGGTAATTTGCTACTCAGCAAGAAAAAGTCAATACAATAGTTTAAAAATAATCTCCTCCATTCCACTTCGATCACTTCAAAAACTGTTTGTCAGCTGATAAAATCATATTGGGTTGGCCAAAAACCTCGTTTGGGTTTTTCTGTAAGGTCATACAGGAGCATGAGTATGTTCACCAGAGGCTGGAAAAAAAATTAAGCCAACAAGAGCATTTATAACATAATTACAACTAAGACTGACACTATTCTTCAGGCATGGCTAAATGAAAACTCCCTAATCCTCTTCCAGTTCTGGCATCAACGGTCATGTAAATGCTACGGTACCTCGATCCTCCAGTGGGTTGCCGGCAAGGTTAATCGTGTGCAGCCCTGAAGTGGGATTATGTGCTAGGGCACCGGCCAGTTTCTGCGCAAAATCTCTGCAAGTAAACAAAACAGTAAGACACAATGGGTAAAACGACTCAATTAGAAAATTTAATGCTAGAACAGAGTGAAATTTAAGAACAGAAGTCTTTACAATATTAACCTATATATCATATTAAAAACCAATCTATCTTTATAATATTAATCTCTATATCATATTTGTTAAGAATCAATCTTAACATATCCTCATTAGAGAATCTGTAAAGTCATAGCTAGAATATGGTTCATCCTGATCAGTCCAAACCTCATTCCAAAGAAAAATGTATAATTGCCCCTTTAAAAACACATTGAAGGATGCTAGTAATAGTACTTTTGGCCCTTCTATGACTTAAAAAACAAATCCTTAATTGAATTGCTTTTCATGAAAACTGCAATAGGCTACAAAGAGTCGGACATGACTGAGCAACTGAACTGAACTGATTCCCTACGTCAGTTTTAATTTCATGCAATACTCATGAAGGCAGAACTGACTGCCCTAATTGTTGAATTTGAAGGCTATAGATGCTACCTCTATATTTTCAGTCCAGTTCAGTTGCTCAGTCATGTCCAACTCTTTGTGACTTCATGGACTGCAGCATGTCAGGCTTCCCCGTCCATCACCAACTCCCAGAGCTTGCTCAAACTCTTGTCCAACAAGTCGGTGATGCCACCCAATCACCTCATAGTCAAAAGCACTATTTTGGGTGTGTTTAACTTAAAATAAATGCATTAAGTGCTATGACTATGAGACTGCCAAGCCTCCTCGCTTAGTAGCAGTGATGCCTTTACTCCAGCGGGTTCAAAGTCTCATGCCCCTAGTAAGGCCTGGGTATTGTTACTGAACCACACTAGAGGAAGGTTATTTAAGTGTGAATTTGAAAAGAGAGAGAAATGGCTCAAACAGATCAAAGCCAAACAATAACATCCTATGAAATGTGCCATTACCATGACTACGATTTATGATTAATGGCACTAGTAAAAGCTAACACATAGCATCTCTAATATGAAAGATTTTGAGACTTTTCTAAACACTTTCCATGTATTAATTCATTTAGCCTTACAACCGTAATTCTCTAAAGTAAGCACTATTATCAACAACTTAAAAATGAAGAGACTGAGGTACAGAGAACTGAACCAACTTGCCCAAAGACATGAGGCATCTGACCCAAGGGTCCATGCTCTTAAGCATTATCCTTATATACCCTCAAAGATACCATCTGACACAACCACAAAAAATGATAAAATCCTTGACCTTTGTAATAATGATGGGGATCACAGGGACTATTTTTTTAAGAAGAGAAAACACTATATAGGTGATAGCATTAGCTTTTTTCTCAAAATCATATATTAATTTTAGAAGAAATAGCAAAGTGTTTTAAAGCAACACATTCATATATTCACAAAAATACTCACGTTCTAAGTCCAGCATTTTCCAACACCAATTCTTCCAGTCGATTGGACCTGCTCACCACCCTCAAGATCTGTTCACAGACATCAGTGGACTGTAACAGAAAATATTCTTTGACCATGTTGTAAATCAAAATACGACCTCATTTCACCATCATAAATCCTTGCAGCTACAAAGCTTTAAATAAATCATTCATTCAATCAACAACCAATGAGTTGACAACTACTCCTACACATCCTGCTGATGAGGATTCAGGGAACACAACAACATATAGGACAAAGTCCCTGACTTCAAGAGTGATACCACCCAGAAGGCAATCAGACAAGAAGGAAAACACAGTTATGAGAGGAAAATAGGCATTTTGATAGTGCTATAGGCAGACAGAGGTGCCTTTCGTGCAATTCTGGGAAAACCAAAAGAAATCCCCAAGCAAGTGAGACCCAAAAGAAAGAACCAAAGACTGAGTGGTTGTGATGGTGGTGATGAGACTGATGATGAAACTCTACTTACTGAGTTCTTGTCATGTGCCAGGCCCTGAGCTAAGCCCTCTATGTGTATTTCATTATAAAGCTGTTAATTAAGTAGTATTATTCTCTTTTTATAGATAACATTTAAAGATATCATGTACTTTAAAAGAGAGGCTGAATAACCACTTAACAAACACTAGGTATAACAATGTTGCTACTAGTAATCGCTAAACTAAGGTAAGGAATAAGAAAAACTTTAATAATTAATTGTCTCATGTTAATAAACCTCGTGTTTTAAAAAATTATGTAGTCATAAACTTACATCTTTCAAAATATTTTAAATGCTTAGGATATAATGCTAAACGAAAATGCATAATTAAAATAAAGTGTTTAATAAAGATTACAACAATTGAAATGGCTAATATATGCAGCAAAAAAGTCTTGAGGGGACTATGAAAAATGAAGAGTTGTGTCCTGGTAGAACTGTGCATAATTTTCTCTTTTAAATTTTTACTTATTAATGCTTTATATTTATTTATATCCTGCCTTATTCCAACACTAACTTAAGGTAGCTCCTGACCTAAAAATTATTCAGACATTGAAAAGTGATTTTTAAATGTCATCATAACTTAAGGTCTCTTTAAATCTTTTATGTTATTAAAAAAGAGAGAAATCATTTTGTGTGGTATAGCATACAATAGAGCAGTTTCTTTTCTTAAAATACTACATAAAATATTACAGTTCTTTATCAGGTCATAAATATCCAACTGGATTAACCATTATTGGAAAAGTATAAAATGTAGCACAAATTCTCCAGTCAAGTAGCCTTTAGAAAACTGACTTGGAAAACCACCAAGTGGCACAGAATTTAAAGCTCTTATAATTCTCATGTTCTTGATTCCTTTGGGTTTATAATGTTGCCTTAATACTATTCCTGGGTTTCTAATGTGACCCACAGATTGATGAGGGGAGAGGAAAATTAATTCCAAGTGATCCAATGCCTGAAATTTATATTAGGCTGATGGTGGTGATTTTCAAAAAGGTGACCCCTTATTAGTACCATTCTTCACCTTACAATATACAACTAGAGGAACTGATCTTATTCTGTGTTATGATAAAAAGTGATTACTCAGACATGTTTTTGTGAAGATTACTCTAATTTCCAGAAATAATCCATATTATCATCACCTTTCCAGGGCTACCTCAGAGCATCCAGAAGAGTAATTTACCAAAGCTGAGTTGTGAAACAAGGCTTTCAGTTACTCATTGGAAATTATTACTGTAATTAAAATCCATTAAAGAAAATGTAGGAAAAGTGCGTCCAACTTTTCTTTAACATGCCAGTAGGGGGGAGGTATGAAAAGTCGTTCATGATTACATTAATTTTGCTACCTTTTATTAAATGCCAACTACATGGAAAGTGTTATTTGCTACACCAAAGAATATATGTGGATGGATATTTTAAAGAGAATCACAAACTCGGACACCAAGAAAATGTTACCGTTACAGTAGTCTTCCCCAAATGTCTTATTGCATGTTCGGCACTTTGTTTACAGATTTAAGGAAAAGTTTTTTTAACAAATTAATATGATGACTCTCTAAGAGCTTATATTTATTTTAAAATCAAATGTATAGCATGAAAACTAGAGAAATTACTATAACAAATGAACTAGTCCAAAATGAAACAAATATGGAAGCTTGAAACTGAGAGGAACCACATACCCTATTTGGTCCAAGCATATAATTTTTTAAAAGATTTTAAAAGACCTAATGATGCTCACTGACTTGCCTAAATGATAAAACAGAGAGTTGAGCAAAATCCCAATTCTACTGCTATTTTATGAGTCCAGAACCTTGGCTCTAATTGCGTATTTGGCATCTCTTCAAAAACAAACAAACAAAAAACCCTCTATCCCTCTACTTAAATTTGGAATAGTGACTGCTAACAGACTTCATAAGATCAGCATAAAGCATATGTCACATTTTTCCTGTGGAACTGTAAGCACAGGAGACTTCTGTTGTGCAAGAAGCAATTTTAACTACCCAGAGAATTCATATAACTTGAGAAGTCCCTTCTTTTTACATTTTGTGTTTTAAAAAAGCTGAAGAAGGTGTAATGCTTTCCTGTGCCTCAAATAAACCCAGTATTAGAAAATGTTTTCAGACTGCATATTGCAATAGCCGTCAAAGGAAAAGTATCATTTCTTTTTAACTTTGGGTAACAAACATGGAAAAATTGCTAATCTCTTTGAAAACTTGCAGAGAGATAGCCCAAAGAGCATTTCTCATTTTTAAACACTAAGCATTAAAAATATACACATTTTCATTTCTGTGTTTAAATCTGTTAGTAGAAAAGCAGAGAAGGCAATCATCCTCAAATCCTGTCTCTCCACTTCCCACCATCTCAGGGCATCCAAAAAAGCACACGAGTGCTTACATGCTTTGTCTAGCCAAGACTGAAATAATTATGTGCGTGTTTTCTTTCCTAAACACCTAAGGCATTTAAAAAGGAGATGCTGCCTGGGAGGAGTAACGATTGAACAGCAGCTCCAGCGGCCTGATACTAGTGATTTGAGATAACTTCCAAAAGAGGGATGTCCACAACTTCCTCAGAGCTCTCTTGTGCCCCATTTTGAAAATCATAGGCTTAGGTGAATGTCTGAATGAGCCAGGAAAACTGACTTGGTAGCAAAGCATTGTTCTCTCTGATCCCACAATCCCTGGGCTAATCTACTTCTCATTTCTCGAATGGCTCCCCTCGCACACCTGCAATCTCTGTTGGCTTAGCCCTGCAAACGGTCCCCCTCCCTGCAAACAGCAAATGAGAGGCCTTTGTTCCCAGGTCTCCCATCACAGCTCTCTGCTCACTCACTCCTTGGAGGTCACCATCGGTACTTCCATCATCACTGATCTCAGACACCCCCCTGTTTAGTTGGTACAGTTTCCATAATTCATGCTCCCCCATTTGTTCATTTCTCAGCCTCTTTGCTAATCTGATTGTGAGGATGACAGTAACAGCTGATAGTTGTGAAATGTCTGTAGTACATTAGACATTGTGTTAGAACTTCCACACAAATTATTTGGGTTTCCCAGGTGGCACAGAGATAAAGAACCTGCCTGCCAATGCAGAAGCAAGAAATATAGGTTCAGTCCCAGGAAGTTCCCCTGGAGGAGGAAATGGCAACCCACTCCAGTACTCTTGCCTGAAAAATCCCATGGACAGAGAAGCCTGGCCGGCTACAGTCCATGAAGTCACAGAGTCGGACACAACTGAGTACCACCACTATATATACATATATAATTTACTCATCTCAATAACCTGTAAATAAGTTACACTGCTGTGTCCATTCATTCATTCAACAAGTCATTTGACATCTATTGATTAAACCAGCTTTTACTGAGTAGCTACTATGAGCCACGTCCTTTGATAAGCACTGAATGGAGATGAATAAGGCATGAGTTCCAATTAGCTCACAGTAACAGGGATACAGCAAATAGAGGCCCTGGCAGATCAAGTAACGGATCTAAGGGCACACAGCCCTGTAATAAGAGTCCGAATCTGAAACCCAGATTTCTGCTTCCAAGACCACGTTCTTATGGTCTACCATATTGGCTCTTAATAATTCCCAAACGAGTTCCACCCAAGTTTATACCTATAGTGCCTTAAGCCACTCACACCCCAGGCAGGTTCAGCAGGCTGGCCACCAGCAAATCTCAGCCTTCCACTTTCAACAGATCATCTCAATCCAAAGCCTATCTCTTCACTTGGAAATTTTTTTCAAATTTTTTAACTGGAAGATAATTGTTTTACAACGGTGTGTTGTTTCTGCCATACAACAGTGCTAATCAGTCATTACCATAGATATCTCCCCTGTCTCCTGAGACTCCCTCCTACCACCACCACCCCCAACCGCCCCCTCCAGGTCATCACAGAGCCCCAGGCTGAGCTCCCTGTGTCATTTGGCAGCTTCACACTATAGCTATTTTACATGGTAATGTATATATATCAATGCTACTTTCTCAACTCATCCCATCCTCTCTTTCCATCCACCCCCTCATTTTATCTACAAAACCTTTACGTCTGCATCTCCATTCCTTCAAAACTACAGTGAGCCATCACCTCATCCCAGTCACAACGGCCATCAGCAAAAAATCTACAAACAATAAATGCTAGAGAGGACATGGAGAAAATGGAACACTCTTGCACTGTTGGTGGGAATATAAATTGATACAGTCACTACAGAGAACAGTACGGAGATTCCTTTAAAAACTAGGAACAAAACTACCATCTGACCCAGCATATGCCACTACTGGGCATATGCCACCCTGATAAAACCATAGTTCAAAAGGATACGTGTACCCTAATGTTCATTGCAGCACTATTTACAACAGCCAGAACATGGAAGCAACCTAGACGTCCATCACTCAGAAAATCTTAAACCCCCAGTTTCTATGACTTCTGAAAGTTGGAGACTTGAATGTTAAGAGTATCCATTAAAACATCTAAATTATCTCCTGTGCTCAAATGAAGCAGCAGAAACCTAACTCATGGATAAGCTTCTGTCCAAATGGCTGCTTTGAAATTGTGGGGACAAAAAAGTAAAAACAAAAACCAACAGAGTATCTTATTTCTACTAATAAAACAGACCAAAACTTTGGCTCCCCCATGTCTTATAAAAACTAACAGACTTCACTTTGATTTCATTTTGCTTACATACAAATCTGCCCAAAACCTCATCTAGAAAACTAATGTTGACTATCATAACTCCAGACCAACTCTACCTTGGTGATGTTTTCCTAAATTCGCAGGAAGGGAAGCTTTGTGGAGATGGAATGCAAGATAGGAACATAAAATCTGCCATTTGCAGCTGTGCAAATGTAACTTTAATAGTTTTTGCCACAGAAATTACGTGATATGGAAGGCTCTACTAACTGTGCCTTTCTGTTCATCATCTAAAATTGCCTGAAGCAGCTGAAAACATGAGAAAGTACTTTTCTGAAGCATCTCCCATTACAAACTTTGTAAAATGTTCTGCAGATCATTTATAGGAAAATATCTCCCTAAGAAATAACATGTATTCAGCTCACCAGTATGGTTGAAAAATACATGTGTCTGTTTTTTGTTTTTTATAATTTTCAGGTTCTTGAAATTCAGCAAAGCTAAGCGACATCTTCAATTACTTACCAGTTTTAGATCTTTAGAGGACAGCTTAGTGAACCACTGATTGTATTCCAGAGCAGCAATGATAGGTATTAAGTCCCTAGAAGCGGAAATAACAGAATATATGAAAGTCTCTTACAATAGCCATATTGATGTCTGATTTTTAATCCATGACATTCAAGTTCACTTGTTAATTTCTATTATTTACAAACACAACATTCAGCTAAATCTATTTTGACCCGTAACCAACAATTACATACTTTAGGACAGATCTTCAGAATGATGTGAACAGAACTCCTTAAAGTTTAAGGTAAATTACCTCTATGGACTCTGATTCCTATTTCCAAAGGAAAAGAAGTTAGTAGCAGTGTTTGCTTAGAGAACCTCCTTGCTCTAAGAGATATCTTATGTCTAATTCCATACTAACAACTCTTATTTCTTTACATTGCTCCTTCATAAATCCTTTAATCATCAAGTATATAATATGCTTTCTGGCTAGAGGAGTTTATATGGCAAGCAAGGACAGTACCAGTCTTATAAATCATGATGTGATGGGATCCCCAATGCTCATTAGCAAGCATCCTACAACCATTTGGTATCTTTCTTGCAGTTCTTAGTACTGATTATACACATGAGATAGCCCAAGTGTTTTTTTTTTGTTGCTTGGTTTTTTGCTTTTTTGTCTTAGGCTTCATACAAGTTCTCCAGCCATGGAGTGAAGCTATTTACATCAAAGATCAGCCCACCATACTATCATTCCAGCCTGACCTCTACACAACATGCCCCTCACTCATGCTCAAGCCAAAAAGCAGACAATTTCGCTACTCAAACATATCATGCATTTTCCCAATCAGAATTATCTTTTCCTGCTGTGTTCAGCTATTAAAATCCATGTTATCCTTCAAGGCCTATATCATAATCCTCTCCTCTGTAAGTTTCCCAGGTCATCACACACATTATTTACACTTCTATTTAGCATTTATTTTATTCTGGCTTATAGTTTGATGTTTAAACATCTATTCCTTATCACCCCAGGTTGTAAGTTCTTTGAAAGCCACGTCCCTGTCTTCTTTAGATTTTTGGCTACAGGGAAGCCATATCAATTTTATCCTCAGGGCATGACAAGTAGCAAATGCACAAATTTTTCCTGAAACAGAAATGAAAGGCAGAAGGTGGAAACAGAGCTGAAAAATCTATTTTTCCAAGCTTCAAGGTACCAGGCCCCATGCTAGGCATTTTACATAGACCAACTCATTTAAATCTCAAAACAACCTTAGAAGGTATTATTGTTTGCATTTTACAGATGAAGAAACAGATGCTAAGAGACCTACAGTGAAACTGTAGGTCCCTTTGGACACCACTAGTCAAAACCCAGCTTCTGAAGCCCGTGTGTGTAGTTTCATCAGATTTGTTTTAAAAGGTGAAATGAGTATCCACAGGCGGTTAAAAAAAAAAAAAGCCAAGGAATTATTTGCCATCTTTTCCAGCAAAAAGCATCTTTATTAAGCTTGCTAAGTTTTATGTTAAAAAAAAAAAGTTTCAGATTAAAAAACAAGAACTACCCTTGCCATAGTTGTTTTAGGGTCTTCACCCTCTCATCTCTCTCCACTGACCAATTGCTCAGAACAAGTCTCGGCATTTCTCCCTGCTGTCTAGTGACAGTTGTAGCTTCTCTCAGAGTGAATTTCACCTTATAATACAGGGCCCTCAAAGCCCATGTTATCTGAGAGTCCTCTCCCTTACTTCATCATTCAGGAATGATGGCAAATCATTCTCACTGCATCTCCTTTTGTGGATTTAATGCCAAGTAGAGACTACGCTTCCGAACCTCTTTATTGTGTATTCTGTCACCTGATGAGATCTGAAGTACAGCTGGCTTTTGTCATAATGAATTCATTTTCAGGAGTTGAAGGGCACATCATTAACAGGATCAGGTTTCACATTAATGCAGGGGGTAGGACAGCATTATCCTACATATGACATGTAAAAACCTTGAAAATATTCTGGTATACACAAAGTCAAATCCAATTCTTAATGATACCAGAAATGCTTTAAGTATAAGAGTCAATTTTAAAAATACACAGCATTCCAGGTGCATATTTGTGTGATTAGAGTCAATGAGCGTAATTGGCAAAAACTGATATATAAAATAATAGACATAAATGCTCACAAATATAGACACTTATTTTCCCCCTAGAAGAAAAATACAGCAAAATGTTATACAGACTCCTTGCCTGGATGGTAGCATTAAAGATGATATGAATTTTTTCAAACACAAATTTTGTACTATATTTTCAAATTTGTCTATAATGATACATATTCATAACCTAAAAGAATTATAAAACTATGTCCTACGGATGTTATAAAACTTTGTTATAGCAAAAACTGTCCACAAAAATGATGGGATTCATGCATTTTGACATGGTCTGCCCAAGACATTTCTCTAAATTATGTTAATACCTAGGCTTTTTAATGTCAAAAAGAAATTAGAAAAAGACAAATATACATCATAATTCATTGAATAAACATTTATTTAGTAACACTAAACCCTGGGTAGGGATATTAGGCTCTGAGGGTTAAGCGATGAGTATGGGCAACTCATTGTCTTCCAGTGGTGGAAAAACCTCAGCTATCTACAGCACCACAGAAAAAGCGAGCATGTTCCAAGTGCCCTAAGCTCATCGAAGGACATGAGTACTTCAGCCTGGAGCAAATGGGGAAGGGTGTGAAAGGCTTGAGAGAGTAGGAGGGGCCAACCAGTCAGGGAAAGGGAAATAGAGTATTGTAAACAGTTAGGAACAGGATGTGCAAAGGCGGGCTTCCCAGGTGGCTCAGCAATAAAGACTCCCCCGGCCAATGCAGGAGACACAGATTCGATCCCTGGGTCAGGAAGATCTCCAGGAGAAGGAAATAGCAACCCATTCCAGTATTCTTGTCTGGAAAACCCCGTGGACAGAGGAGCCTCGGGGGCCAGAGTCCATGGGGTCACAAGAGTCGGACAGGACTGAGTGCCTAAACAATAACAACAAGGAGCAAAGACACAGCAACCCGAAAACCCCCAGCAACTCATTTGTTCGGTGAGTGCTACTCACTGCGTGAATCACTGGACTGAGGAAACAATGACCATGGCAAGATGGTCCCTCCCCTTGTGATACTCACCACCTAGCACAGCTTAGCAAAACATAAAAGCAACTATCAGTCCAGTTCAGTCGCTCAGTCGTGTCCTACTCTTTGTGACCCCATGAATCACAGCACGCCAGGCCTCCATGTCCATCACCAACTCCCTGAGTCCACCCAAACCCATTTCCATCAAGTCAGTGATGCCATCCAGCCATCTCATCTTCTGTCGTCCCCTTCTCCTCCTGCCTTCAATCTTTCTCAGCATCAGGGTCTTTTCAAATGAGTCGGCTCTTCACATCAGGTGGCCAAGAACTGGAGTTTCAGCTTCAGCATCAGTGCCAGGAGCCGTCAGGATGCCCCCTCACTCGGATGACAAAGTCACGAGACTGAGAAGGAAACTGCAAAGTGGATTTTCCTTCAGGGCATCCCAAGGCAAGGCCCCTCCTGGTATTTTTCTTGGGAAGTTCTGTTTATGCTCTGAACATTAGCTCATCTCAGTAGGTCAGTCCCAGTTAGAAAAAATTCATCCTGATATAATTCCCTCAGACCTCAATTCCCTCCTACTAGTTACTGGGGAGTTTACCCAGAGTTCTCTGGGGCTCATGGCAAAGCCACCACCAGAAGGGCTCGTACTTGGGTCACCTTTCCACATCCCACTCCCCCGACCACTCCACGGAAGAGGCTCCCTTCCTTGTAAAAACCAGGCTAGAATAGGACTTAAGAATGCTCATAACTGTGGCCAGCATAGTTGGAGACACTGATTGCTTTAGGGTAGTGTAGAAATAAGAATTCCTTTTAGTAGTTGTAAGGTTAATAGGGTTTCATTGTTAAAGCAGTGCTGCTAAACTGTCTCTTTGTCTTCTTTTCTCTTTCCTTGTAAAAACCAATATAGGTTAATAGAATAAAACAGTTTCAAGGTAGCTTCTACATAGTTGCATCTTGTCAGGGACCATTTGGCAGGAGGCTTCCTGTGTCAGTCCCTGAATATTCAGAGATGAGTGAAGAGGCACGCCTTTTCCGGGGACAAAAGAAATGCATACATTCTTAAAGTATAGCAACCATTTACAGCCTTCTTCCCTCTTGGATATGGAAAGTAAGTTCTTTACAACCCCCTCTTTTTGAGATAGATTCTAGCCCTATGTTTCCTGGATAAGTTGCAAGATTTTTATCTTTGCTGAAAAGGCTATCTTGTAAGACAGTGAATATTTGCCCGCATTATGCTAAATAAAGGTATGATAGAGACATTCAAATGGTAAACACACTATTATTAAGTCTGATTATGCAGAAATCCGACCTTTTGTAAGGAAGATGAGCTTAATGTAAAAGTTGTGGATGGTAGGCAGAAAACAAAAGTTTGCATAAAATAGTTGTGATGTAATGGGGATGTTCTTTGGCTATAAAACTGTAAGCTAACTGAAATAAAGTGAGAGACTTCTCCACCGCCTCTAGGAGAGGCTTCTCCATCACCCCACGAAACTAACAGCAATAAAGAGAGACTGCTTCATCACCACACACCGACTCAGCTCAGTTCTTCCGCCGACGCCACTCATCCCTCAAGACCCCCGGACCCCGGCACATCAGTCCTTCCAATGAACACCCAGGACTGATCTCCTTTAGGATGGAATTATTGGATCTTCTTGCAGTCCAAGGGACTCTCAAGCGTCTTCTCCAACACCACAGTTCAAAAGCATCAATTCTTCGGCGCTCAGCTTTCTTCACCGTCCAACTCTCACATCCATACATGACCACTGGAAAAACCACAGCCTTGACTAGACGGACCTTTGTTGGCAAAGTAATGTTTCTGCTTTTTAATATGCTGTCTAGGTTGGCCATAACTTTCTTTCCAAGAAGTAAGCGTCTTTTAATTTCATGGCTGCAATCACCATCTGCAATGATTTTGGAGCCCAGAAAAATAGTGACTATACAATGACTAAAAATGACTATATAGTGGAAGTGAGAAATAGATTTAAAGGACTAGATCTGATAGACAGAATGCCTTATGATCTATAGATGGAGGTTCGTGACACTGTACAGGAGACAGAAATCAAGACCATCCCCAAGAAAAAGAAATGCAAAAAAGCAAAATGGCTCTCTGAGGAGGACTTACAAATAGCTGTGAAAAGACAGGAAGCGAAAAGCAAAGGAGAAAAGGAAAGACATACCCATTTGAATGCAGAGTTCCAAAGAATAGCAAGGAGAGAAAAGAAAGTAACTATAATAGAGTGAAATAACCCCTCTGCTATAGGCTGAATATGCAGCACTATGGTGCAAATAAGAGAGACAATTATGAAAAGACTTCAGTCGGGAAAGATCCTTATAGGAAGTGAGTGAACCTTCTAGATGAGAAATACATTACCATCCCAGAAGAGATGGTCAACATAGTAAAGTTTGGCCTAATCAAAGAGTTTTTAGATCTGACACCAAATGCATGATCCATAAAAGAAAAAAATAAATCAACAGGACTTTATCAAAATCAAAAACTTTTGCTCTGTATTAGATGATATTAAGAGAAAGGTAAGATGACCATATTCTGAGTGAAAATATTTGCAAATCTTATTTCTGACAAAGGACTTGGTGCTCAAAATGTATAAAGAACTCTCAGACGTCAATAACGATAAACAACTCAAGTGTTTTAAATGAGCAGAAATATCAAAACAGATACTTCGTATCAAGCAAGATACACTGAAGGTAAATAAGCACATGAAAGAGGCTCAAAATTATTAGCCATTAGAGAAATGCAATTTAAAGCCAAAATAAGATGTCACTGGAAACCTACTGAATTGCCTTTTTTTTTTTAAAGTGACAATATTAAGTGCTAACCAGGGTGCAGAGCAAATGAAACCTTATACACTACTGTTGGTGTATATAATAAGCACAATGTCTTATTATGAAGGTTTATGTACACTTTTGCCATTGTCGTTTAGTCACTAAGTCATGTCCAACTCTTTTGCGACCTCATAGACTGTAGCCCAACAGGCTCCTGTATCCTGTATCCTTGAGATGTCTCAGGCAAGAATACTGGAGTGGGTTGCCATTTCCTTCTCCAGGGGATCTCCCAGACCAGGGAACGAACCCACATCTCCTGCATGGGCACACGGATTCTTTACCTGTCCTCGGGGTCACAAAAAGCCACACATGACTTAATGACTCAACGACAAAAATAAGACACACCATGATTCAGCAACCTCAATCCTGGGTATTCACCCAAGAGAAATAAAAACTTTTATTTATATAAACATGTATATATCATTGTTCATAACAGCTATATTCCTAGTTGTCAAAAACGAAACAACACAGATGGAGACGTCCACCTGTGTCGCCGTGTGACACCAGGTTAGACAAGGTAATCCTGTGACGGCTGCCAGCCCGCTCTCCCTGTGTCTGTCTCCCTCACCCTCTGATTAGGTCCCCTTAAACAGAAAATACACAAGATGTGATGTAACTAATTTCATTTCTGAGAGTTCATTTCCCAGGATGGCTTTCTTAGAGCACAGTTATAAGTGAGCACAGCAGCAAATCCTGGATAAAGACTCAATTTGCATTCACATGTTGTACTGATATCACCGCACTGCAAAGGACTCCCTGAATTTCCCTGACAGCATCTGTGTTGCTCAGGACCAATCCTTTCCTATGTTTCATTAAGTAGTGCTTATTACTACATAACGATTATATTATATAATGTACTGATTATATTACATAACGTAGAAAGTTTTCCACACACCTGGACCGGTCTGCCTGACTGATTTTCTCATGGGGGGACTTAGTCAACAGCTTTTTAACATCAGTTCATGCCTTTTATTTTGTATCCCACTATGTTTTGCTTTGACCTCCTAAGAGACTCTTCATTACCATGTGGTTTTCGATCTGAAGTTAGCCTTAAAGAGTCACAGCAGTTGAGGGAAGCCTCTGATGAGTACTGGCAACCTGGCAACAGTGTTTTCATGTATGATTTCATGTGACCCTTCTTAAAGTGGGAGCAAAAACATTTTAAGACTGCAAACACTGCAAAGGAAGATCCAGTGTGAATATCCTTTGGGGTCATGGGGCTGAAACTGTTTAATACTCTGCTGAACCAAGACAAGACAGCTCCTACATCCTAACTTTTTTCTGATGTAAATTACTACATATAGAGTTGGTGTGGTGGTGTTGTCAATCCAGCTACTAGCTGGGGTTGGTAATAAAAGTTGGGGTTCTTACTTCTCATCGCTGTTGACACCTCAGATTATCCAAACTTTCCCTTAAAACTCCAAAGAACCAAGTTTTTCACTTATATCTTTCTAGAAGAAAATACCAGCATACAACTAACAAGACAGAAGCAACACAGAAAAGACCATAAAACAGTCTCTGAACATCAGATTTTCTGTAATGTAGGGTTTTGTAACTCTACACCTTTTCCTTTCAGTTAAGAAAACTAGTCACTTTATATAGTTGCTTACTTAAAAACAGGACAAGTCTTTTAGGAAATAAAAATAGCAAGCATTCTTTTAAACATTTTTATGTATTAGCATGTACATACATTAATCCATGTAGCCTTCACAATAACCCCAGGAGGGAGGCACTGTCATTAATACCATTTCACAGATGGAGACCCACCCTCCTCTCCCAAGACACAGAGAGGTTAGAGAGCTGGTCACAAAGTTTAGTCTCCAAAGAGGATTCAAGGCAGTGTGACCTATGACCTGGTTATCTTAACCACTGTGCCATCATCTCACTAATAAGTCAGCTACTTTCCATTCTGTCAAGAATTTTCAATCTACTCAACAGGGGAATCCAGGGTGGTATATCCAGGGGTTTCCGTATCAAAAATTCCAAACCCCTTTCATCACATTTGGACAACCACTTAGTTTCTAATTTGACAGCCAATCCGAAAATATATTCTGAGATGATGTCTCAAGACTGTGTTCTCGCTCCTCTGGACATCAAAAATAAACTCATATTTGAGGGCTACTAAAAGAAATTAAAATGGAAAAACAAGCTGCCAAGCAATTCAGACTCTAAATCACTTGCCAAATTTCTTTGTGATTCTTGATTCTAGATAATCTGTTGAATTAGAATTTCTAATCTTTCTGATCTATATGATTTTGTAAGAATTTAATTTTTCCAGTTATTATTTTGGGGCCAGATTTCCTTCCTTAGTCTATCTTCAGCCCTGCCTGCCTCTCCTCGTTGAAATTGTAAAAACACTGTGACTTTTAAATAGTGCGAAAAGTCCAGGAGAGCATCAACAAGCAAATCTGAAAGATGTCCAGCAAACCCCAAAATAGATGAGAGAAAAATCACAAAGATAGAGAGTAAAAATCCAAGGAACAACATCATGATCATCTGTAGTGTATCCATGCACTGCAGAATGGAAGAGCTCCCCCCAGGAAATCTTACAAATGTTTAAAAGCTCTCAGGAGGTATTTCATGCAAGAATGCAGAGTCTGGCTACTCTCCTGCTTTCTGCGTGCACACAGTGAAATATGCTCTCTTCCAGAAAGGCTGGTAAAACTCAGAACTACAGCCCTATTTTCCTGATATATTAATCTGATAGCCTTTCTGGGGATAATTTAGACTCTTCTCCTTTATATCTGGTTGGAAACTGGGAGTTGGAGAGCTTTAAAAAATTGTAAATGTCATGGAACACCAATCTTGCCTGATACTCTAATTTATATGGAAGCATGTCCTATAGATTATTAAATGATAAGCTGGACCACTCACTGACTCTGTGAAGGACATGCAATGTAAGACATTTTATAGATGAGGACACTGCCAGAGGCCTAAACGAGTAGCCTCTAAATTTTTTGACCATTCACTCCTAACTGGAAAGTATCAGGCTGATCAAAAACTTTGGGTTTTTCTTTAAGAAAAACCGAAATAAACTTTTTGGCCAACTCAATATTTTGAGCACACATCTCCCTTAAATCTGTGTTTATCTATCAATTATATACATGCACTACTGTACTAATATATTAGTATGTGTGTGTGCTCAATCACTTCAGTCGAGTCTGACTCTCTGCAACCCTATGAACTATAGCCTGCCATGCTTCTCTATCCATGGGATTCTCCAGGCAAGAATACTGGAGTGGGTTGCCATTTCCTCCTCCGCGAGATCTTTCCATTCCAGAGATTGAACCCGCATCTCCTGTGTCTCCTGCCTTGCAAGCAGGTTCTTGATCCACTGAGTCAACTAGGGGGCTCAGTAAAAATATATATATATATATACACACACACAAAACAGACAAGAACAAAATAAGCATAAAATATGCTTTCTCCACATTCCTCTGTATATTATCAACTGTGTTCACCACACAGTCCATCTGACCCAGGCTAGAGTCCACTGTTTTACAGAATTATTTATAGACATTTAGGAATGGAAACAGAAGCTAAGGCTCTTCACACTTGATTCCACACTCCAAACAGCATTTCTTCCTTTTTTAAATGAGAACAGGAATAAAGACAAGGAGCGGAGCTTAGATTAGCAAAGAATTAAACCAAGGCCTCAGGACAACCTCGCCAAACATTAATCCAAACTCTTCCGTGAAAGTCTCAGGCGCGTGAATGTCACCTTGATGAGTAAGAAATATGACAACACAAAAACATGAGTCTGAAAGGGATGAACTGCTGGTCGGGCTCTCATGAGCCAAGTTTAAGCTCAATGATGCATGTCGCTGAGTCTTTAGAGGATGGATAAGATTAGCTCCTCTGCAAAATCTTCAGGGAACAAGAAAAATTGATGCAGTTAAAGTTATATATTCTCTTCTCAGCATCACTACCTCTACCCTCATCATTCCCCGCCACTCCAAATTACAGGGTAATTACATTTTTAACATGTCAGCTCACAGACCATTGAGAGCACCCATGAGAAATGTATAACAAAGCCTTCAATCTATGCATCGTTTTGGCCCACTGATAACCTAAACTAGAATAAATTTTAAGAATGTGCTTAAATAAAATTTTGGAAGCTATGAATAATCACTGAATGGACATTTTCCAAACACTTTCTAATTCCTATTCTTCTCCAGATACTAACTGGCTGGATCCAGTATGATCACTGCCATCCTCACACTTGAATGCTTATTCAGCATCAATAGGGTCTCTGGTCCTACATTTTTTTTTAGATGAATTAAAATTTTAATGGTATTAGACTCAAATAGCTGATGAATTCATCTTAAAGTAGGAATAGTTTTATCAACAAAGGAGTCAATATACTGAAAGTCTGTTGGCTTAGAGTCCTTTTCTCCCTGGCAACACTTGGAAGGAAATTGCCAAAAGTGACTTCATGACTTTTTCCTGTCAAGGCTTCCATGACTAATCATCATTCAGTCATGTCTGAGTCTTTGTGACCCCATGGACTATATGGGATTCTCCAGGCAAGAATACTGGAATGGGTAGCCTTTCCCGTCTCCAGGGGATCTTCCCAACCCAGAGACCGAGCCCAGGTATTCCACACTGCAAGCGGATTCTTTACCAGCTGAGTCACAAGGGAAGCCCAAGAATACTGGAGTTGGTAGCTTATCTGTTCTCCAGCAGATCTTCCTGACCCAGGAATCGAACTGGGGTCTCCAGCATTACAAGCCGATTCTTCACCAACTGAGCTATCAGCAAATCCCCATGACTGACCAGCTTACGTCAAATTGAGACATTCTTTCTTTAGATATCTTAATGCTCTAGATCAAATTCTACCCATGATACGGCCAGTAAAGTCTTATTTCTTTTGTGATTTTTAATTTTTTTAATTGCATATATTATAACACACAGGAATACTTTTAAAATGGGAAATTCCTTCAAGCCCTTTCAAAATTTCACTGTCCTTCCCAGAAATGTACACACATACATATACACACATGTGTATTTAGGTGTACAAGAAGTTCTACATTTCTTCCCTTAAAATTAAGTTCACGTTTAGTTCTGATAGTTCCTTAGTTAGAATCAATTAACTCATTAATCAACTATAGCATTCAAGTTGCTTATATCTACCTTGAAGCTCCTGGGCAGACCCTAAGGGGTCTGGTAAGATAGGAGAATATACAGGAACAGAGAGGTTGGTCTACAGTGAAAAGAATGGACAGTATGCTGACTCGTAGGAAGCCTCAATATGATATATATGCTGCTTCTTGGTTCACGAGGCTCTGTAAGTCATGTGCTATAACATGCATCAAAACACTGGGCATGTGTCTGAAGAAGAGAAGCTCCCAGGTGAGGACATCAATAAGGTCTCTGTGATGAGAATAATAACAAGGGCACCGCCCCATCCCTAGACTCACACCTTCTTCCAAATCCATCTCCTATGAGTGGTAATGGGGTCACACAGGGATTACTGTTTCCTCCATCCTGTGTTCCAGATGATAAAGCGGTCAATACCATGTTTGGTTTCCCTGTTACCAGATCCGCAGCATTAACATCAGTACCACACACAACATCCAGACCTCCCACTTTGGATCCGAGCTGGTCCTAGAAAAAGGAAGCTACAAACTCCTGAGTGCAAACAGACAATGACCTGGGTGGGTGAACTGAAAGAAACACACAGAATTGTATAGGAATCCAGACAGGATTCAGCCCTGGATTGGAGTAGGTAACATAGACCAAAACTGGTTTAAGAATGCCATGACAGTAACAATGATCAACTTGAGTATGGGAAAGAAGGCATTTGAGTAATCTGATGGACTTTTTAAAAATTAATCCCTTCAGCCTCCCAGGATTCTGATCTACTCCCCAAGAGCAGTTCAGTTTCCCTTGAAAATCCTCCCTGAGCCTCTGGTTTGATTTCAGAGCATCAAGTCATACAGTGTGAACAAGACAGAGAAAAAGTCCAGCCCTCATGAAATTTCCATCGTGGGAGCACTTCTGCAGGGGATCTTCCTAACCCAGGGATGGAACCCACATCTCTTGCGCCTCCTGCACTGGCAGGAAGATTCTTTACCACTGTATCACCTGGGAAGTTCTATAGATTCACCCCATTAATGCAGTATTTAGTGGTGAAATAAAAATTCTCCAGCTAAGGAATTAGGAAAAATCTACTCATAGGAAAAGTGTAAGTTTTGACAAAGATTCTTGATTTGGATAGTACTCTACATATTTTAGTAACTATATTTGGGAGCTTCTCCACATACAGTTTCTGGAGAAGGAAATGGCAACCCACTCCAGTATTCTTGCCTGGAAAATTCCATGGACAGAGGAGCCTGACAGGCTACAGTCCTTGGGGTCACAGAGAGTTGGACACGACCAAGCACACTCTCCACAGCAGTTAGATGTAGTTTAATCACCAAATTAAGCACAGGGGATTAACTGGAACGTTTAGCACTGATGCTATGCATAATCCATTAACAGTGTAAAAATCATGAAGGGTATAATAAACGAAAGCTGAAGAAACACCTGAGGCTGCCCTACGTGTTTTTATTCCTATAGACAGGATGTTCTCCAAATATGGTCCATGGACCCCAGGAACCTCATGACTCACTCAGAGGTTCACAAGTTGAAAGAAATTGTCATACTGATACTAAAACACATGTGTCCACTCCAACATGTTGACATTGCATGGATGGTGCAAAAACAACGGTGGTGAAAACTGCCAGTGCCTTAGCACAAACAAGGCAGTAGCATCAAGCTGTGCTAGTTGTCACTATATTCTTCACTGCCACACACATGAAGGTTAATATCATTTAAGAATGTCCTTGATGAGGGAGTTCCCTAGTGGTCCAGTGGCTAAGACTCCACACTCCCAAGGCAGGGGCTCAGGTTCGATCGCTGGTCAGGGAACCAGATCCCACGTGCCACAGCTAAGACCTGGTGCAGCCAAATAAACCAAATTTACAAAAATGTCCTTGATGAAAAAATAAAAAGTACTCTTTTTATTAAATCTCAGCCCCTGAGTACATGCCTTTTAAATAGAAGTTGACACAACCTGCTTCCTCTAAATATCAAAGTGATAACTGTCTCAATGTAAAGTATTTTCTTTACACTCAACGTTAGTGTTACTAGCAAAACTAGCTCTCTTTTCTCATGGAACACCATGGAAAAAATGATAAAGTATGGTTATTCAGACTTAGGAGTTAGTGTATATTTTCTCTAACACATAAGAAGTTAGTCAGTCACTACAAGAAAATCACCTGACAGCACTTTTTTTCCCACAGTAAAATTATATCTATAAAGCAAAAATTTGAATTTTGGGAAACTTATCTGCCACTACGAGCTTGACAAGGTTTGCCATTCTTAAAGATTTTTTATTACGCTCAGTGGTGATAGTTTTAAAATGCCTTTGATTCTCCCCACTATTGTACAACAGTGAAATATCTTCATACAAAGCATAACTCAGTAAACCAAGTTTCTAGAAGAGTGAAGTTCACTGATAATGGTTTCAGATTCCAACACTTGCTGAGTTGTGGTAAAGTACCAAAAGAGAACATCAAGTAATCATGTGAAACGGCGATTAAAAATACTCAGTCTCTATTGCACATCTGCATGTGGTTGCATTTTCTTCCTAATTCTTCAGTCAAAACAAATTTGCTAACAGACTCAATGCAGCAGCAGATATGAGAATCCAGCTGCCTTCTATTAAACCAGAAATCAAAATCATCTGCCAAAAGGTAAACTGATGCCACCTTTCTTGATGACTGATTTTTGTTATATAGTTTTTTTTTTATAAAAATGGTATCTATGTTAGCAGAAAAGTTACTTTTATAACCCATTTTTTTATACAATAGGTTTAACATAAACTTACTATATGCTAACATGTTATTTTTAAAGGACTTAACCTTTTTATTTTAGTTTCAATTTCCAATATGAGAAGTACCAAAAGATAAAACTCACATAAACAAAAGTGCAACTACTTTTAAGAATATAAAGAGATCCTGGGACTGGAGATTGGATACTGCAGGCCTACCTATTTTAATCTTACTCTATATACTCTATTCTGTTTTTATTGAAAACATACAAAGTAAAATATCTTCCGTTTTTGTTTCTCAGTTCACGTTTTCATAAGCTACACAGAAAATACCTTGCCTAGATGGGGAGTATGACATTCCCGCAAATACAGGAAGAGAGAGATGGCTCTAAGCAGGAAGAAACTGCCTATTCCACAAAAGGAGTCATATCCAAGCTTGAGAACTGGGGGCTTCAGGCATTTCAGCATATCTACAGACACAACTGAGCCTGCTTCACCGCCCTCCGTAGGCCCGGGATGTGCAGAGACAAGTCATAGGCACCTTCTTTGCTCAATTCAGTTGGCTACAACTTCTCGGGGACCCTGCTATAATTCTGGATTTCCTGCCAGGTAAGTAGCAAAATAATCTGCATTGGTATTTGGGGGGTTAGATGCTAGCAGTAAGACAAGGCAATCATCCTCTTTACAATTCCAATTGTCCAAATGGCATGAAACAGGGGTCCCCAACTCCTGGGCCATGGAGTGGCCTATTAGTAACTGGGCCATACAGCAGGAGGTAAACTGGTGTCTTCCACAAAACCAGTCCCTGGTGCCAAAAAGGTTGAGGACCACTGGCATTAAAAAATACAGATGGATCCTCAGATTTCTCTCTCCATTCCAAACAGAGAGAAAAGATTTCTTTAGCTGGGATTCCTTGTAATGGGGCTATCATTTCTGCCTATGGCAACCCACTCCAGTATTCTTGCCTAGAGAATCCCATGGACAG
>ML664180.1:2844816-3065039 GCA_007570785.1 Antilocapra americana
ACACACACACACACACACACACACACACACACACCCCATCTCCAGGGTTGACAAGATTGAGATCGGTTGGGGTAAATGACCAGATAAGATCTGGGGAGGGGAGGGGAGGTTTACAATTCTCAGATTCTCAGCTTCGTCAGGGAGCAAAATCACTTTGCGGAGTTTGCCCTTGCAGAGAGAAGGGGAAACTGCTCTGGGATTCTTCTCTGAGGTCTGATCACACAAGACACAACCCTAAACATATTAAAGTTAACGTCCTAAAACCTAAAGTCTCTCAAATAACTTGTAACACATTTCATGGTTTTATTAAGAGATATTAGTTGATATCTACCTTATGATTAAAGTAGATACTAGAAAATTTGATTTCCACAAATATATACATATAAACCCTAGCCATCCTGGTTACAGAAAGAAATTGTCAGCTAAAAGTCATTTGTTAGGATTTCAGCACAAAGTTCCCTCATAGAAAAATGTTCTAAATGGTAATTAGGCAAAATAGTACTAGAATTTATATACTGGGTAGATTAAACAGACTTGGGGGCTGGCATGAGAACCCAAGAATTAAATTTTTTCCACAGTTTATAAGTTGAGGTACACCCATGCACCCCCATTCCAAACTCTTTATAGTGATGAACACATCGGAAACAGGAAAAAGCACAATTCAGATATTCTTAGGTTCTCCTGATTCCCCTCAGGAAAGGATTCTCTGGAGATAATGAACACGGTAAGTACTGACAGACAAGGTCAAATCTGAAAACAAAATCAGGAGTGAAAAAAGGAAAGAAAAAATAAGTAGCTTACCTGTGGTCAAGATGACTGAAATCTTGTAAATTCAATTCCCTGGTGTCTTGTGTCAGATAAATTGTATCCACATCCTATTTGAAACAATTTAGTTATGTAAATAGTCCCCGCAAATGATCAGAGACACAAGGGAAAGACAAAAAGAATGAGACAAAGACACAGGCAGATTTTTATGAAATCTGAAGAAAGATTTTTTAAGCAAGCAATCAATGGGCGGGGGGGAGGGAGAAATAATCCAAATATTGGAATATTCTCCAGGTGTATGTGAGACACTGTGTATGCATGCATGCGTACAGATACACTTACCCATTGTACTTCTTCCCTGTATGAAAATCCAAGCCAGTCACAAACACAGGCATACATCTGAGAAAATCCACCTGAATCAGACAACGCAAGTGGGACAGGTTTTCAACCAAACGATTTTTAAGGTAAAATTTAAAAGCTTAAATATGGCCGACATTAACAATGCTGATGATTCTTTCTGTTTGGGGAAAACAGCAAAGATTCTCCCCCGTGTTTTATAGTAAGTACATAGCAGGATGCAATACAGCTTAAATATAGGACGTTTGTCCACCAATCTAAAGTCTGTGTGGTACTAATTACACCTTAAAAGTAATTGTACCTTTACGGTAGCACACTAGGAATAGACTTAGCTTCATGGCAAAAAGGCATCCATCCAACCATTTATTTTTTGGTTTTAAAAGGCACACTCACCACAGGGGCCCTGCTCAGCCACAGTCTGGCTGTCCCACAGAGCTTGGAGGCTGGCCAGTCGCTCAGATGGCTCCATGAAGACTTTTTTCATGATTCTTCTGTAAGGGCAACAATGAAAACACCACCACATTTCAAAATCAAGTTTTCTGAACTGCATCAGAAGTTTATTTTGTGATACACCTTTTTTCTTTTTTAAACAAAGAATGAGTATCATTTTCATTTTGGTAAATATAATTTCATATTTTCTGAGGCTTGGGAGCTGGAGAACTATATAAACTTAATATTATAAAGTTAAAGGTATCTAACAATGCAAATATTCTCCATGTTATTTAGTTCTTTAATAATATTAATGTTATTAAAGTAGTTAAAAACTGGTGTGTTCCACTTAATAAATTATCTAATAATAATTTATGAGATTATGTATACATTAAATATAAACTACTAATTTTCAAGGAACTAAAGTACAAGTCTCTTCTTCTGTCCTTCAATGATACAAACATCCACCAAGAATCTGAGCACTGCTGTTCTTAAAGAGCTGTTCTGTTTGCTCTCTTCCTCTGGACTACAATCCCAGGGAGCTGAACGTAGTTCAAATCAGTTAGCAAAAAATGTGTGACAGTGAGGAGGGGACAGAGAAGTCTGGGAGCTAAGTGGGAACCAGGTCACAGGGATACCTCAGAGGCCAAATGAAGGGGTGGGGGTTTCATCCTCCTGGCAATGAGGAGAGGAGCCACGTAGAGACTACACAAGGAGTGTGAGATGAACAGACAGTACTGGAAACAAACATGTACAGGGGTTGGGAAGAAGCCTGGGGCAAAGTTTGGAAATAAAGAGAGCAAATAACTTGAGAAATTAAAAAGAACCTCCTGAGACTGTTAAGAGCCCAGGGAGAGTGAAGGTCCTGAACTGCTGGTGGCAGCAAGCTGAACAGCTGTGGGATCTTCTCCTGCAGCTCCAGGCTGCCCAAATGTGGGTGGAGGCATGGCAGTCTGCTTGCTGCCGTGAGGCAGGCTTCCCAGGCAGGCGAGCCAGGAACACAGTGGGGACAGAAGGAGTGAAGGATATTGACAGGGCCCCGCTGAAGTGATGGACACCATGGGGCTTGGTGGCCAGGAAAGGAAGGGAAGGCAGAAAGGAGGTGGAAAGAAGGCGAAAGCCAAGGGATCCACGGCCAGGAGGCCCCCCAAAAGTCCAAGTATGGGTACCAAGAAACAGAAAGTGAAAGCCTAGAGACTGTAGTTCAAGAGAGATGACAAAATGATGATTTCACCCCCAGGAGAAGCCGTGCCAGGAGATGACAGGTTGGGGATGTGTCCATCAAGGGTAAAGCGGGGAAGAGGGAAGAGGTCCCAGGCTGCGAGGAAGGCTGTTGGCAGGTCGGAATCACCCAGAACCATGACAGGCCCTGGGAGCAAAGTGGTAACATAAACATACAAAATCAAACTAAACATTATTTTAATCTTTTTATTAAGCTAGTTTAACATTATTTTAATCTTTAATGAGTTAAAAGCATACTGGCTATGTGTATAATTCTCACCCTTATGAATTCCAATCACTGTGTAGAGAAAAACGTTCCCAGTCACTTCCATTTTCTGATTGAATGAATATCCCAGACAAAATGTGCTGGAGTCTGACAAGTTGCCTAGTTGGCCTGTTCTACTCCTAGAGAAAACCTCAAATACCTACCCAAACATTTACGTACAAGCATTCTGCTAGCATTGAAAAATACTCCTGCTTCTTCACAAACTTTATGATTGAAGCATGTACAGATATAACCAACTGAAGTCAAATGCCAGTAATTCCTTCAAATTCTTGTGTAAATTATGATATCCTCTAAATGCAGCATAATTTTTCTCTATTTCACCTAAACACAGCTATAATTAGCCCCCACCATTCTGAAAGTTCTTAATTTGGGGGCAACTGTAGGTTTAAGAAGATGTTTATAATGAAAGTGATATGATAGAACCTGGCAATTTGGAATGGTTCGCCCTGGTTTAGTACCACCATTCTGGTATTTTCTGGCTACAAGAAAGCAAAGCCAGCTATTATGCAAAGATGGAGTGGAGCAGTTGGAAACAGAAGCATTTACACAGATGAATTAATAAACCATGGACACACTAAACTAGATTTATGTCTGGCTTTATCTGAGATCACATTTCTCTTCTAAAATCTTGCTTTATTTTGGCTGAACTGTAGAGCATGTTCACACACAGGATGAAATTAAGCTAGTCAAAAACCAAAAAAAGGCAGGAAGCTGGAAGGATTAGAAATAGGAAGATGGCAGCCTAGGATTATAGCGGCAAATAAACTAATGTGGTTCAAAAACCAGAGTCTAATTTTGTTCCCAGAATGGCACTAGAGAGCCACACTTGGGGGCAGAAGAAATCACCTGGACGGCGAGAGAAGCAGCCAGTGTAGACGCCCGTGTGAAAGGCTTCCTGCTGGAGGAGGCTACACCTGGCATTTTCCCTCACCTTCAAAACCACCCTTCCAAAGTATCCATCTGAGCTTTTCCAAACAGCTCTCCTTCTATAACAGTTCTCATTTTTCCTTTTTTCACAAAGGAAAAAAAAAAAAATTAGGTATTAGGGACTCAAATAGTCTCATGAAACAAGTGTATTTATTTACACAAGAGATAAACTCTTAAAAAAACTAAACATCCAGAAGGCAGCAACTGTTTCTTTCATATCTAACACGAGACACAGAAAATGAGGGAAGGAAAAATCTATCCCACATGAGTTATGCCTGCAGCGAAGTAACAGCAAAGAGCCATCTGTGTATATACCAAAAGGCACCCGCTCACATACGCTCACACACACACACAGAGCATGCAAGTCAGACAGAAAGACAGAAATGAAATTGCTGTCAGAATAAATGTCATAACACGTAAACCAAAATCCTAGCAAATGGATCTGCATTAATACATCCTACCACTTACTAATAGGTGGCACTAAGCAGTTGAACCCACTACATTTAAATTGTGTGTGCTTAGTCACTCGGTCGTGTCCAACTCTTTGTGACCCCATGGACTGTAGCCCACCAGGCTCCTCTGTCCAGTGGAATTCTCCAGGCAAGAATACTGAGTGGGTAGCCATTCCCCTCTCCAGGGGATCTTCCTGACCCAGGGATCAAACCCAGGTCTCCTATATTGCAGGTGAATTCTTTAACATCTGAGCCACCAGGGATTAGTGACACAAGAGTCAGAAAATATTTCATGCGGCAAGAACAGTGAACTCAGTGACAAGCACGCCTGCTCTCTATGCAAACCTCACACTTACATTGTTGACATGGAAAAAAAAATCTGCAAATTATTTTAATCCAGTCAAATTAATTGGTTTATCAAAAATTTACTTCCAATGCTCACCCTGTACAACATGCAGCTGTCTCCAGAAGAGGACATGTTTTATTGATGCAAACCACACCACAAAGGGGTACCTACTTCTTTAGAAAAGTATAGAAACTGTCAGAGTCTGTAAAGCACCTTTCCATGGTTGACCCATTAAATCCTGTTTTGCCACTTCTCTTCATAATAACCTCATCTTTTCAAACTTAGGGCTTCCCTGATAGCTCAGTTGGTAAAGAATCTGCCTGCAATGCAGGAGACCCTGGTTCAATTACTGGGTAGGGAAGATCTATTGGAGAAGGGATAGGCTACCCACTCCAGTATTCTTGGGCTTCCCTTGTGGCTCAGCTGGTAAAGAATTCTCCTGCAACATGGGAGACCTGGGTTTGATCCCTGGGTTGGGAAGATCCCCTAGAGAAGGGAAAGGCTACCCATTCCAGTATTCTTGCCTGGAGAATTCCATGGACTGTATGGTCCATGGGGTCACAAAGAGTCGGACAACTGAGTGACTTTCACTTTCTTTTTCCAACTTAACCAGCTTTTGACTTGAAGAGGGATTTGCAATATCATTTCTATCATGGTAGTAAGGACGCCCTGTCCTAACTTACTGACACTAATACCCAGCTAACTTTCACACTGTCACGTATATGAAAGAATAATCCAATATGCTGAAAGCCTGAGATGAAAATCATGTTAGGAGGTTACCGTTGTCTTACCTAAAAAAGGGTGTTACTGGCCACATTTAACAACAAAAAATCAAATTAAAGAAATGCAATCAACTTATACACAAACATAAAATAATTTAAAAATTCATAAACATCAAATCATCTCCCTACAAACATCACCCATTTCCTTCCCAATATGGAGGCTTTCATCCTGGTGCTTTTGGATAAAGACAATAGCAGGTTATACAGCTAAGATTTGTGGATCACTTGTTAAGCAGTCAACAGGAATTAATTTAATCTTCACAAAACTGCATGAGTACCAATATTCCTATTTTACAGAGGACACTGAGGCATGGAGAAGCACATTAATCTGCCTAGAGTATCACCCCCCCTAAAATATTCAGACAACCTGACACCTTTCAGTTCCATTTTGGGGCTCTCTTCCCCCAGGCTCATAAAGCAGTGCTGCAAGACTGACTCTCCCTTAAGAGTAGCTGTCATTTTATTCTAAAGTTGAAAAGCCCTCACTAGCTCCCTACTGCCAATCCCAGAGGCTTTTATTTGGGCCCTCTCCAGGTGGCTTTATCTTTGTCTCACAGTGATATCTGCAGTCTCCCAATTCTAACTCCAAGAGGCTGGTTACTGTCCTCCTAAGGCAAGCAAAGTTGCAGCTGCACCTGCCCTCGCATCTGCCTCTGGCCTCCAACCCCTGCCATTTCCCCCCCAGAATTTCCCTGGGGCCCACCGCCAACAAGAGCAAACCTCTCAAAACAAAGAGGAAAAAGTATGAAAGGGTTAGTTACCCATCGCATCTGACTCTTTGTGACCCCATGGACTGTAGCCCACCAGGATCCCTCTGTCCAGGGAATTCTCCAGGCAAGAATACTGAAGTGGGTAGCCATCCCCTTCTTCAGGGTATCTTCTGGATCCAGGGATAAAACCCGAGTCTTCTGCATTACAGGCAGATTCTTTACTGTCTGAGCCCCCAGAGAAGCCCAAACAAATCAAACCAGACACAAATCAAACATTATTTTCTTGACATCCCAAATTAAATGAGCTTTTCCTTTCTCTGAAATCTGAGGATGGTTCACTTTCCTTCGTTTTTCACTCATCTATGTTCTCAAGTAAACATCTTCTAAATCAGTTCTAACTCATCCTAATGACTTAATTTAATGTTAAAAAAAAAAACAAAACAAAAAAACACCTAACTCGGTTTTAGAGAACAGCCAGGGTTCCTGATATTAGGAACTTCAGGGTTCCTGAAGGCCATAACACAAAACAACTTCCTGTAGGGAAATGCCATTACAAGTATCTCTGTGTAACAGATTAAACAACACTTACGCTACAAATATTTCCCCTAGTTTCCTCCCAATATCATTGCCTTAGAGATGAAGCCTCCAATGATAGTGACTATCACACAGCAAAGAAAGAATGTTGACTAAACAATGCTACAGTGATTTGATGTTTAAATTTAAATTTTCTTTTTTATTTTATGTAAAGATTAAACTTTGCTTATTTAATGAAGTAGAGAGAGATTTAAGGGAGGAAGAGAGAAGAGGGAAACATATATATATATACAGCAGAGATTCTGATGCAAAATCTTAATTTTAATTCTTCATTTTTTTCCCTACCTGCATTCTCTTGACTATACTCAAGGGGATTGGTCATATTTTATACACTTTCATACTATTTTATATGTTTGATTTTTAATTTTATTTATTTATTTTGGCTGATGTGCTAGCTTTTCTCGATCTGCAGCAAATGGGGACTACTCTCAAGTTGCGGTGCACAGACTTCCCGTTGAGGTGGACTCTCTGGTGGTAGAGCACGGACTCTAGGGCACAGGGAGTTATGACCTGTGGGCTGAGTAGTCGCAGTTCCCAGGCTCTAGAGCGCAGGCTCAATAGTTGTGGTGCATGGGCTTAGCTGCTCTTGAAGCATGTGGGATCCTTCCAGATCAGGGGTCGAACCCACATCTGCACTGGCAGGTGGATTCTTTACCACTGAGTTAGAATATCACGGAAGCCCTACATATTTGACTTTGATCATGGATGCTATTTTCAAAATTAGATTTAAGTAAAACCAGAAATTCAGTTCCTGGCAGGTATCATTTCATTTATACATAGCCAACCTGAGATTATTCAAGAACGGATTATGTGAACTGAGGCCCTGGCTGTGTTTGTCCTGATTCGGCCAGTTCCTGATAACCTGTTCAGACTCTTCAATGATCAGCCTCTACCTGAGCAAGGAAGCAGGTGAGGGCTGAGGACCTAAAGTTCTCATGATGAGCTCAGGTGATACATTTGGTGGACAAATAACTCAAACAAGGCTCGAGCATTCCAAGCATAGTTTCATATTCTCCAACTTATTATGAGTGGGTCGGGGACCTATTTTCTTTTGCTGTTCTATATTATTTATGTAAAGGACCTATTTCCCTTTCTGACAGCATTGACTACTGGGAACATAGATGAAAAGATATGTTACCCCCTTCTTCAAGTCTCTCTAGTCACAACAACCAACACCAATAGAATTATACATTTCCCAGGTCAACCGCATGGAATACAATTAAGGAACTTCACAAGTACAGGCAGAACATTAAAGTCACAAGATACTCAGAGCTGATTTTGACAAGCTAACTGTGCATGTTGGGTATGAAAGCTGCCTTTTCACCTCAGTCAATCCAACTCCCCCTTTCCAATAACCCACGTACTCCCTAAGTACAAACTCTGTTACCCAAGCACATAATCCTGGTTTAAAATGCTTGAGAAAAAAATATGAGGGCATGTCCAGGCAAAATTTACTTCTAGCCTTAACATGTGTTACAGAAAAGTGAGAGGAAAATGAAAGAGGCTATGTTTGACTTTCAGTTTTGTTTGTAAGTTTCCTCTCACTGATCAGAAAAAAAAAAATAATAAGGAAAATGAAGAAAATAAAATTCTTCATTAATGTTATACTTGATGCCTCCCTATAAAGCGTTCAGACCCAGACATTCTGCTGATAGCTGTGAGCAAAATTCATACTAGGGTAAGTCTCAGATGGTGTGCTCTGTGATGACCTAGAGGGAGACGCAAGAGGGAGGAGATCTATGTATACATGTGGCTGATTCACCAGGTTGTGCAGCAACTAACACGATAGTATAAAGCAATTATATTTCAATTAAAAAAAATTTTTTTAAGTTTGTGTTTTAGTCTTAGCAGTAGAAGTTAAAGGAATATGAAACTCCTTCCTCACTCCAGCTCTTTAAAGAACAGTCACATAGAAAATCTCAGACACAAAACAGGATTGAACCAGGGTTTTGATGTGTAATGTTTAAAAAGACGAAGGAAGCAGGAGAGAAGAACCCGATGAAGGGCAAGGGGAAGGCTGTTTGCACTCTGAGTGAGAGCCAGGTCCCCGGGAGAACTCACACTGGGGAGAGGCCAGGGAAGATCTTGCGCAGGTTGGTGCCAATGTGCGCCAGCACCTCGCTCACGTCCTCGGGCGATGCCATCTTCATGGAGATGCTGCACTTCTCAGTTTCCACAACCATCTGCAACAACCGGGTGGGACACTGCTTAAGAAGGAGTTCAGCTCCTTAAATTTATTTATTTTAAATAGTGTAAACTATATACAGTAGCCCCCCCGACCCCTTATCCTTGGGGAAACGTTCCAAGGCCCTCAGTGGAAGCCTAAAAGCAGACAATACTGAAGCCTATATATATTCTATATTTTTTCCTATACATACATGCCCATAATAGAGTTTAATTTATAAATTAGGCACATTAAGAGATTAACAATAACTAATAATAAAACAATTATAACCATGACTATAACAAAAGTTATGTGAATGTGGTCTCTCTCAAAATATCTTACTGTACAAACTTAACACCTTTTCCATCTTTTTTTTTATTTGAAGCATAGCTGAAGTACAATATTATATGTTATGGGTATATAAGACAGTGACTCACAACTTTCAATGGTTATACTCCATTTATGGTTATTATAAAATATTAGCTATATTCTGTGTCACACAATATATCCTTGTAGCTTATTTTCTACCTAATATTTGTACCTTTCAGTCCTCCACCCATATACCATCCATACCATCCTTCCTCCTCCCCTCTCCCCACTAGTAACCATTAGTTTCTCCTCCAGATCTGTGAGTCTGCTTTTTTGTTATATTTACTAGTTTGCTGTAATTTTAAGATTCTACACATAAGTGACAGAATACAGTATTTATCTTTCTTATTTTACTTAGTATGATCCCTCCAAGTTCATCCAGGTTGCTGCGGATGGCAAAGATCCATTCTTTTATGTGACTAAGTAGTATTCTACTATGTGTGTAAATGCACATGTGTGTACAGATCACATCTTTGCTATCCATTCACCTGCTGGTAGAAACTTAAGTTGCTTTCATTCCTTGGCAATTGTAAATAATGCTGCTCTGAACACTGGGGTGTGCATGGATCTTTTCAAATTATTGTTTTGGTTTTTTAAGATACATACCTAGAAGTGAAATTCCTGGATCCTATGGTAGTTCTACTTTTAGTTTTTTGAGGAACCACCATATTGCTTTCCACAGTGGTTGCACCAATTCACACTCCCACCAATCATGCATGAGGGTTCTCTTTTCTCCACCTCCTCACTAGTACTTGTTATTTGTATTCTTTTTGATGACAATCTTTCTGACAATGAGACAAGGTGGTATCTCATTGTGGTTTTGATTTGTATCTCCCTGATGACAGCAATGTTTTGCATCTTCTCATGTGCCTTTTGCCATCTGCATTTCCTCTTTGGAAAAATGCCTATTCACTTCTACCCAATTTTTAATGAGGTTGTATTTTTTTTTATATTGAGCTATATGAGCTGTTTATATATGTTGAATATTTACCTCTTATCAGTCATATCATTTGCAAATATTTCCTCCCATTCATTAGATTCTCTTTTTGCTTTGTCAATGGTTTCCTATAAGGCCTTGTCCATCTTCATTAAGCAGTCATCACACTCTGTGGCTATAACTTGGGCAGTTTGACATGCAACAGCAAAATAGCACAAATTTCTTTTTCTTGCCTCACAATTTCACAGATAGATTTGTTCTTACCACGGATCTAAGCATCCTCAGAATATTTTTTTTTCCTTAATAAGTCAAGAACTTTCACCTTTTCATTTAGAGGGAGCACCCTATGGCTTCTCTTTGGCACATCCAGATTGCCAGTATTAATGACGCTTATGCTTCAGGGCCATTATAAAATAAGGCTTGCTTGAACACAAGTGACAGGTGGTCTGATAACCTACCTGACAACCATGTGACTGATGTGTGACCAACACTGAATGGAGAAGTGATTCAAGTCCTGGGTGGGATGAGGCACGACAGTGCAAGAGTTCATACACCCTTGAACTGCATGTATGTAAGACTACTCAGAACAGCATGCAATGAAAGACTTACGAATTGTTTATTTCCAGATTTTTCCATTGTTCCAACCATGGCCAACCATGGGTAACGGAAACTACAGAAATTGAAACTTTGCATAACGGGATACTTCTGTGCTCGTGCTGATATATACTAATAGAATTCCAGATTTTAAAAAGCAATTTCTTAAAATAATGCTCTTAATTTTAAGACTCAAAGAACTGTCTGGGTAGAGTGGTTCGTTTGTCAGAAATACCCAGAAACTGAAGCAAGTGTCTCTAAAGGCCAAACTGCAGATTTAAACAGATCCCCTCAATGATGGAGAGTGAATATCCACATTTGTGGGTGACTTCTCCTTTTACCAAGATTTTACCTTGACTTACAAAGTCTGTTATATCCCTAGTGTAATAAGGGATAGTGTACTAGTGTAAGTAAGAATACCTCCCCTTCAGTGAGTACCAGAGGACAAGCTAGTAGTTCCGTCTTTTGAAAACATGCTTTAAAAACAAGCCATCATAAGATATTTAAGTAAAAGGGTAAAATCTTTTCCCCGATAACGAAAGAAAAATCAAGTGTTATAAAAACTTCAGCTTTCCTAACAGAGGCTACTTGGAAAGGATTATACAAAGAGAACAAGGTAAAATAAAATTCATGCTAGGTGAAGACTCATTTCTATAATCATCTGCTAGAGATGTCCAAAACTTATACCAAAATGCTAAGCTGAGTTCATATAGCTAGGCTTACAAATAAGTATAAAACAACCTGAGAGAAAGGGTAGGTCACAAAGGAGACATTAGACTGATTAAAAACACATTCCAAATAAAAAGTTGTTCAAGTCACTTCTTTTTAAGGGAAAAAAAGATACCATTATCTTGGATCTTGATGGGATGACCCAGAGAGATGGAATCGGGAGGGAGGTGGGAGGGGGGTTCTGGAAGGGGAACACATCCTTGTTTATTTACTCCCTGTTGCTACTTAATTTGTACAAAAATATGATGTGGAAACTCTACCCTCAATGTGCAAACTAAACTACTGGATTTAAAAGAAGCTTTTCGATTAGCTCTGTGTGTGTGGCTGTATGTGCATCTCCGTCCTATCCAACTCTACAACCCCATGGACTGTAGCCCACCAGGCTCCTCTGTCCATGGAATTTAGGTTGTCCTAAAATTGGCTTCCTGGTGGCTGAGTGGTAAAGACTGATCTCTGGTCCAGGAAGATCCCCTGGAAAAGGAAATGACAATCCACTCCAGTATTTCTGGCCTGGAAAACCCCATGGACAGAGGAGCTTGGCGGGCTACAGTCCATGGGGTTGCAAAGATTTGGACACAACTCAGCAACTGAACAAAAACAAAAAAGTCAGGTGAATTTAAAGAAATAATCTGTATTTCAAAGTGCTTATGTTAAAAGAAAAATCAATCCAATTTATTTGTCAAAATGAAATCAAAGAAAAAGACTTAAGTAATTTAAGTCCTTAAATGTTACTTTTTCATAAGTACCCTTAGAGGAATCTGTTAACAAGTATTTCATACATACCAGCTTTGTAACGGTTAGTTGGCTCCCTGTATAAAAAGCATTTTTTTAATCCCAATTTTCACTACAGCACTGCCTTTGAAATTCTCTAGACAAAGACTTCATTGGTCTTGTAGAAGTTGGTCCAAAAAATATTTATCCCAAAAAAGGCAGCAAGCATTCTTGTACATGGAGGTAGTTACTGACGTGACACTTCAGTGATGCATCCTGAGTAAGGCTAAAGCTGCGGCTGTTTCATACACATCTATCTGGGCATACATATGTTTTAAAAAGCCAGATACTTTGTGATACAACCTCCTTGTCTATGTTCCACACCCCATCCCCAACCTTCCCACAAGAGGTAATTATATTTTTCACTATAATGTACTACTTCTTTCATCACATCTAGTGCATCTATTCAGGTCACAGTTTGGGAATGGATAATTAGTAACTAGCTTATTCTAATTCCACTTAATCTTAACACTTAATCATCCTTAATTGTACAAGATTGAATAGAATGATAGGGAAGGAAAAAAAGGGACAGGTGGGAAGAATTGAGGCCTTCGAATTCAACCCCACATAAAAGAATTCATCCAGCCTTGCATAATATGTCACCACCTTTGCATAATGTAAAGATGACAACAAAGTGATAGAGGTGAGACCAACACAGTAAATCATTTCATCAGAAAATGAACTCCATCTCAAATATCCCTTGCCCTCCTACTTCAGTTGAGGGTAAAACAGAATGTTTGAATCAATTATTGCTTAGACACGTAGCAGAATATATTCCCTGAATCCAATACACATTTAAAATAATAGTCAGCACTATAAACACTAGTATCCTATTAATATTTAGGACTCAAGTTTCTAACCCCACTCTGCCTCTTGCTTAGAACCACCTGAGTCATCTTTAAGGAAAATGTTCTTACTAAAGCCCAGCCAACAGATCTGTGAAGCGTTTTTCTTGCAACGGAAATAGCCATAGGTGGTTTATCAAAATCATTCTATGACACAGCAAATAACCTTATAATGAAAAAAAGAAAAAAAAAATTAGCAGCTGTTTCAGTTGTACAAAAAATGGTCCAAAAATTCTGTAACTATAAAACTATACAACCACTGATCTCTATTTATCAACCATGACAGCAAGAAAACTTGAACACCAGAAAGCATTATGGCAAGGAGACTTGTAAAATAAGATGATTCTCTCCCACATTTTTACAAGAAGCAGGAAAAGAATAGTAAAAGTCACATTTCACAAACTCAGCACCAAATTCACTCACTCTCACTAATACACCATGAAATGTATATGTCTCTTTGCATCTTATCAGAATTTGCTATAATTAAATGATAAAATTGCAGTGACAGAAAAGTTAATAAATCCCAGAAAATACTAAAAAATAATGTTCTGTTCAAGGCTAGTCAGGCAGATGGCATCATTCTTACGATTTCACCTCAGGAAAAAAAAAAAAAAATCCAGAGACATCAACGGTCCTGAGGTAACACGGGTTATTCATTCTCAACCTGTGGGATGCCACAGAACCAAACGCCCACCTCAGACATATGGAACCCTAACTGTCGTGAGTGAATACGTGTGAGAGTGCGTGTATGCGGCAGAGGAGGGAGTAGGGCTGCTGGAGGTACATTTTTTTCAATTTTTATACAAATTTTAAAGGTTACACTCCAGTTATAGTTATTGGAAAATATGGGCTATATTCCCTGCACTGTAACACATCCTTGTAGCCTGTCTTACACCCAATAGCTGAGGCATCGGTATTTTTAAAAAGCAGCACAGGCAGTTTTAAAACGTCAAATTTTGAATCCCACTACGTGACTCATATTGCCAGTGTCTGGATTGCGAGCTCCTTTGTGAAAACAGTCCCACTGTTTCACTGTATAGTGATTTTATTTTCGAGGTCCACGGCATGCATAAATTCGACCGAAGGGACGTTGCAGAGCTGCTGCTGTGGTACTTACAGTGACAGGACAGCTCCATGGGGCTGAGGCAGACTGCCTTAACCCTCACTGCTCTGAATGCTGGACGCACGGAAGGCGCAGCACCCTAAGAGTGGTAAGAGCAGCAGCCACATGAGAAAACTGGTCTTGCTGTATCAACATCCTTTCTCATAATTAAACAGCACAGTCTAATCATATTCTGAACATAACCTTGGCATTGACATTTCAATAGCACCCTTCTGTTCCCATCACAACCCCAAAATCATCAACATAAACATTCCTGAATTAAGACCATCAGGAAGGCCCTGGTTATGTCATCATTCATGACTGATCACTCCTGCATATGTTTGCCCATTTGGGCAAACATATGGAGCTGTAATTTTCCTTCCAAACTCCAGTTCCTAGAGAATGATAAACACATAGGATAAAACATTGCTTTAAGACAAACTATGGAAAAGTTCCAAGGATTTGTATGTAATCACAATCAACACAAAGGGACAATTTTGACAATTTCTTTTAGGAATGTTATCAACAAATTACACACACACACACACACACACACACACACATTTTCTTCAGAGTTTTTTAATTAAGTAGAAGGAAATAAAAACATCAGAGTAAGAATCATTGAAATAGAAAACAATCAATGAAGTCAATAAAGAAAAGTCAATACAACCAAAAAGCAAGTTCCTTGAGAAGACCAAAAGAATTGATAAACCTCTAACCAGATTGATATGGAAAAGAAAAAAGAACCAAATCATCAACATCATGAAAGATAATCTACAGATAATTAAACGCTAACAAGTGGATACTATGAACAACTTTTTATCAGTAAATTTGACAAAGATATATAAGACTTGTATACTGAAAGCTACAACAAAATACTACCAAGACAAATTTAGAAGACCTAATGACATGGAGAAATAACTTTCTTGGATCAGAGATTCCATTTTATTAAGACATCAGTTCTCTCCAAACTCATTTATAGATACAACATAATCCCAATCAAAATCTCAGCAGGCCATTTTGTAGAAACTGAGCTGCGTATAAAATTCATATGGAATGCAAAGAACATAGAATTACTAAAACAACTGAAAAAGAACAAAATTGGAGGACTAACACTGTCTGATTTCAATTCTTGCTATAACAGCCACAGTAATCAAGACAATGGAAGAACAACATAAGGACAGACAAATAGACTAGAGGGACAGGATTAAAGGGACCAAGGAGACCAGAAAAAGCAACATTTATGTGTACAACTGATCCTCAACAAAAGTGAAAGTTCAGTGGGGAAATGACAGTTTCAAACAGACATTACTGGAACAAGTAGAAATATATACATAAAAAACTGATCCACATATTGCTTTATATACAGAAATTATTAATACTTCAAAATGGATCATAGACCTAAATATATAACTTAGAGCTATAAAACACCTGAGAACATATAGACCATCTGTGACCTTCAGTTAATCAAGAATTTATTCAATATGATGTCAGCATGATCCATGAAAGAAAACAGACAAACTGAACTTCATCAAAATTTTAAAATTCCACTCTTTGGAAAGCACTGTAAAGAAAATGAAAAAACAAGCCACAGACCAAGAGAAAATATGTACAAATCATATATTTGATAAAGGATTTGTATTCAAAATATACAAAGAACTAGTAAAAGAACAAAAACTTAATTTTTAAAATGGCAAAAGATTTGAACCAACACTTGAACAAAGATGCATGACAGCAAATAAACAGATAAGATGCTTGACATCTTTAGTCACTAGGAAAATACAAATTAAAAAAACTACAAATTTATTAAAATGGCTAAAATTTAAAGCACTGATCATACCAGTATTGCTGAGGATGTGAAGGGACTGGAACTCTTCCACAATGCTGGTGGTGATGTAAAATGGTACAACCACATTGGAAAACAGTTTAGCAGCATCATAAAAAAGATAACAGATACCTACCATACAATTCAGCCATTCCACACAAACTAAAAGCCAATGTCCAATCAATAACTTGTAAGTAAATGCTCACTGCACCTTTGCTTGTCAGCCAAAAGCTAGAAACAACCCAAATGTCCATCACTGGATGATAAACTGTGATACAGTCATACAATGGAACACTATTCAGCAATAAAAGGAATGAACTATTGAGATATGCAACAAAATTCATCATTCCCCAAATAAATACACTGGCTAAAAGGAGGCACACACACTATAATTCTACTCATAGAAAACTTCAGAAATTAGTGGCTGAGAGCAGATGCCTATAGATGATTACAGATGAGGAGGGGCAAGAGGAAATGTTTACTAAGATGCAAGAGAGTGATGCACAGGAGTGATGAATATGTTCAGTATCTTGATTGTGGTAATTGTTTTATGGGTCCACATGTCACAGCTTATCAAGCTACACACTTCAGTTGACCACATGTTACAATTTAATAAAGCTGTCCTTTAAAATCTATATTTTATTAATATCAAAAAATTCTCTTAATCACTCTATTCCCAGAAAGATCTTATATAGTATTGCAGAATAGCTATGAAATTTTAGTGCTAAAATTTGTACATTTCTAAGGGAACAGTACTCTCACATCTACATTGCCAGGTAACATAAGAGCTCATTAGGTTTTTCCATACTAAGTTAGGAGAACTAACGTGCTTTCTTTATCACGAACTCCTGACCCCTGCCCACCCAGCCCCTGTCCAGTCTCTCAATCAAAAACTCCATTTTCCCTTACCTTGTTTTTCCACATTATCTCAAGAAACTTTCATTAGTGAACCAAACAGAAGGTATTATCTGGTTTCAGAAACGCAAGAAAGGTTCTGACCTTGCAATAATGACGAACAGGTTGTTCATACCCACCTGAGCTGGCTTGCTGCAGATGACACCATGAATCTCCAAGTAGCTGAAGGTTACCTCGAGCTGCAATTGAGGGAGGGGAAGGAAAGACAGACCTGTAATAAGGGTGTTAAAACCTATAATTCAAAGTAAAAATGCTACAATTAGAAATAGTCCAAGTGCAAACAAAATATTGGGCATCTTCTGAAGGAAGGCTGGTTTAATATCTCCATTCATTCAGTATGACATGACCTTTGACCTATCATATTTCAAAAAAAGCATTAGTAACTTTCCTAAAGGGCCAAAAGGAAATGCCAAGTCTGACTTTTTAAAATTTCATCCAAGGACAAATCCCATGGAAAGTTTCTGTACTTCTACTCCATTCTTTATTTACCAAGGAATGACTGTATGAAGGGAGCCATCTAAATAGACTTCTCTCTTATTTCAGGATGTTGCTTCAGCAAGTCAGATCAGGGTAAAGACACTGTTGGTTTTTCCTTCTTTTTAAACCCTTACCCCTTTGGGTTACATTCTGACCACTTACTGGAGTCATCATTCTTTCCACTGTCTTTAATTTAAGTTCCTATTTTAAATGGATTTAGGAAAACACAGAATTTAGGAATCTTAATCTGCGCTCCAATGAAACAGTTATTAATAAATAAAAGTCTTCTGTCTCTGTATATGCATAAATTATGATTTATTTCCTTTCTATTTTAATAACACATGCTCCTTCTTTGCCTCTCCTGTAATCTGCATGTCTTTTTTCAAAATATCTCCAGTCTCTCACTCTTTGCCTATTTTTCCTGGAAAATGGCCACTAATCTTTCTCCCAGTTTTTCTGTGTTTCATCTGAGTACAGCAAACAGTCATAGAACCGAGGACTAAAGACAATGGGCAGAACTGAGTTAGATCAGTTTATTTCACTCTCTTGCCTTAAAAATAGAAAAGTGATGGGGAAAGAACCCATCTAGACCAAATCCAACATAGGACATATAGCTCTGCCTGCCTGTGCTATGCTATACCTTCATACATTTGGTAGGATCAATTTTAGAACAGAGGACCCCTGAATCTCCAGTTAAATGCTTTGAAGTATGAAGATGAGGGCTGGAGGTAGAAAGATAAATTCATTGCTTCATCATTCACATCACTGAACCAACAGATAGTTACAGAAGGCCTACTATGTGCCAAGACGGGCAAGAGGAATGACACATTTATCTCGTCCTCCCAGAGTTAAATGCAGTCTTGGAGGCACCTCTTAAACATCCACTTAGAGTGGATGTCTTCTTCCCTATCATTATCAAGATCAATACTTGGTGAGGTTTGAAAACTCATTTAAAGCAGGGAATTAGTTTCTAAATAAAGTACATCTCTATCATCCCATTTATTTCAAATTAAATCTTATAAACATATTTTCATTTGCCAGCCTTGGACATAGTGCCAAAGATTCTTCTTTGAGTCAAGCCCCTTGGGCTGGCCTTCAAAGGCACTTCCTCTGCAGGCCACACTCATAACTGCAGAGCACTCAACTTTCAAGGCAGGCTCTTTAAAATGGAGTGAGAACTTGAAGACACTGGGAAAGCAGTACGAGGGTGTCAGTTCTCTAGATTATATTCCCTATCCCCCTGGCCTTTAACAGATGCCTGGTCCTTAACATAACTAATATTTTTTGGGGGGGTTTATTTATTTTATTTTATTTTATTTTTTAATTAATTTATTTATTTATTTTTAATTGTTTTTGCCATACAATGTCATGATATCACCATGGGTTTACATATGCTTCCCCTCCGGAACCCCCCTCCCTCCTCCCTCCCCCCCGGGAAATCTTGCTGCACCAGTCCCGAGCATCAATCCTGGGCTGGCGATTGATTAGACACATGACAATTAACATGCTTCAATGCCCTTCTCCCATCTCATCCCACCCTTACCCTCATCCACAAAGTCCACAAGTCTATTCTATACATCTGCGTTCCTTTTGTTGTCTCCCATGTTGGGTTCTCGTTACTGTCTTTCTAAATTCCATATACATAACTAATATTTTAAGTGAATGCTTTGATCAACATTCAATACTTCATAGATACTCTTTTTACAGCCTATTTCATTGATACGTGAAATATATTTTTAATTTAAAACTGTAATTATAACTGCTGTGAATAGGTTTGCAAACAAACCTCTGACTCTTGGTGGGAATCTCATTCAACTGGTGGGGACAGGTGTCTGGAGAGGACCTGCACCCTCTTACAATCCAGCAGCTATGAAGATGCAGCCGGCAGCAGTCAGTATCCCTGGGGCTGGCATGGGCGGCTGTGGTCAGTCTAGCTGGGAGAGGTCAGCTGGAGGTCAGTTAAGATGCTTCTGCTGCCCCTCAGGGCTGTCCCTGGAATAAGCCAAGTGCCAGGGAGCCAGGAAATCATTGAGACATTCTAGCTAGGTCCTGAAGAACGACTTCAAGTGTGTCCATCAAAGAAAAACGGAAAAGGGAAACTCAGGCAGAATAAGAATCTGCAAAGGCATGGAAGGATTCAGAGAATGAGGGCAAGGCTGAAATGGGAAGCAGACTCTGCAGTTTTGGGGATGAGGAAGGGAGGACAGGCTGAGTCTGTCATTGATCATAACAGTCAAGGGTTATTGATCTTAACGATCAATGAATGGTGAGGAGGGGAGTCCCTAAGACACACTGACTGACGTCATAACCAGGTCCAGGGCATTCTCTCTAATCTCACCCATGGCTCTTTTTAATAGGCCTGTGCTCTCAACCCCTGTCACTGACCCTCCCCTGACTCCAGGCCACCCTGAAGACAGCTTAAAGAGCACCACTGAGCAGGAGCAGGCAGGGGGACTACTGAGGAAGTAGTAGGAGCTGCAGGAGACCTGGGGCTTCTTTGAGAGAACCACAGATACTAGGAATCAGTTAGGTATGAGGAAGGAATGGGCCCAGACTATCAACAGCTCTCTCACCATCCTCTCGCTCACCCGACCTCTACAGCAGGACAGGCCCCACTCGACGGTAGCAGAGCAAATCTAACTGTGATTATGTGACGCTCCTCCGGGAACTCCCACTATTCTGCACACAGTGACCTACGTCATGACTGCCCATCTTTCTGGCCAGTTTCCCTTCCTCCACAGCCTCCTTCTCAGTCCTGGGCCCACACCCCAGCTCCCCAGACGCACTGTGTTCTTGTCAACTAGTAAACCTCTGACCAGTGGGGGACCCCTTCCACTGCCTGGTTGACATGGGGTCATCTTCCAACCCAGCTTCCCTGCAGTACCTCCCCTGACAATAACCCACTCCCCATCCCCCTAAGCAGAGTTGGGGCTTCTGGGGGGAATGGCAAAGTACTATGTCTTCATCTGCGTGTGACTGCAGAGGTCTATGCTTGGTGATTAATCACGGAGTTGCCCATTTCTATTTTGCACATTTGACTGTGTATGAGGTACATTTGACTATAAAAAGAGAGAAAAAAATGTTCAATTAATCAGCCCCAAAGAAAAAAGAAGAAACCTGTGAGAAAACCAGAGGCTGTTGTATACTACTGTTCTGAATATAATTATTTCCCCCAGAAAAATGAATGTCATCAACACTGGCTCTGCTTCTTAACAAAGGTATGCTGTGACACATGAAACCAGCCTTCTCTCCAGGGCAGCCGTCTGCCTTTCTTTCTTTGTGATGCTGACAATATCAGAAATCAGAACCAATGTCCACACTGCCCTAGCCAGGCCGGTGTGAATGTTATATATATCATGGGTTCAAAGTGGCCATTTGCTCAAGAGCAGAGCAAGAAAGGGGCAACAGAAGGGAGACACGTGACTCTTTGAGAGGTGATACCCCTCCTACTGTGTCATAACATTTTTAATTAGGGTAAACATATCATTCAGGAGCCTTCCAGTCAACAGACTGCTTGACTATTTTCCTTCCACAATTAATTTTTCACCAGTGCGATAATGGTGAATTCACTTCCTCATATCCTGCCTTCAGGTACTTAAGCATACAGGTAATTTAGTCCAAAATCATTTATATAATAACTGATTTCATTTATAACACATTATAAACATAAAGCCTCACTCTGTATTATCAAAAGGGGTGGGATAATATAAAGTCTCATTGCTTAGAGAAACTGTAAAATTTAACATTTGCATGATTAGAAAGGAAAAAGCCATCAGGTACCCACAGCCTTTGATTAGCAAACCGTGGGTTGGCACCTTCTCAAAATTCAGTGAAAATCATGCAAATCATTCGTCTATCAGTCCTACAAGGTCCACTTCATGACAGCACCGTGTCCAGCACATAAGAAAGTATTCATTCACAAGACAGTGGCTAAATATTGAATTTTAAGAAGAAAGGACTAGAAACATGATGTAACCCAAACATCATAGTCCAATAAGGCTGAAAGCATCTTCCAAACCTTCCTCATCTTGCTGGGTTTGTGGGCAAGTGAGGAAAGTTCAGCTCAGTAGAAAGTTGAAAAGAGGAGGCTAGTGAGTCAAAATCTTTTCCCATTCATTACTTGCAAGCTTGACTCAGATAAGTCAGCTTTGTAATCTTTGAGCTCTTTTCTAATAGCTCACCTATAAGGCTACTGTGAGAATTGAGATAATGTACTTAAAATATACTTGGTAGATAACTAACTAAATTCTGGTGATAACAAGGTGGTTTTAGGGATGCAAAGCCCCTGCGCTCCTGTGCTTTGATGAGAACCATGCTTCTGTCACTAACGGGTGTAAGCCTGACCTCAGGCAAGGTACTGTCCATTCAGAACCTCAGTTTCCTCATCTCTAAGATGAGAAGAATAATGAGACCTACTACATGGTTTTCGTAACTTGTTTTAGAGAGGTCATCTTATTTACTAAAACAATATTCAATAAATGTAGCTATCATTATCTTTTTAGGGGGAAAAAAAGTCCCAATTTCTGGTTACCATTCAATTTATATCCTATAAAATTGGTCAAAACCTTTCTGTGACCATAAAGGAAATAAAAGAAATGATTACAGTGCCTAATTCATAAGTTATCAGTTCAAATGTCAATTTGCAGCCTATTGTAAAGGACATTTCATGGAAGATGTCAGTCTTTTTTAAAGAACCAAGTGGTATCATGCTATTTTCTAGAGGCAACACCTCTAAAATTATATTTTTAGTTATTTTAGAAGTCACGCCAGAGTCCTCCACCATGGAGGAGGACTGGGTGGCTACATTTCTGGTCATACACTCTTTATGAATTAGGACGGTTATTCCCCATGTGTCAAAGCCTTCGAAAAACGGGCCATTATTAGACCCAAGGAAATAAGAACCAAACTTGAAAAAAGTGTAAACCCTGCCCCAGCTGAGAGGAAAATCATTGAAATTCACCAGCCCTGAGGATACGGAGCACGAAATGCTTCACTGCTTTTCTTGGATGCTCTACACAGACAGGGGGACAAAGGAGATATGCAGGTGCTTTCTGGGGAGAAGGAAGTAAAATAAGGCTGTGCAAACAGAACTCTGGACATACTGGCCTAAATCGTACGTCTACACAACTGAGAAGCAAGTGTGTGTTGCGTTGAGCTGTGTAAGTATGTTGGAAGGCGGAAACTCATCAACACTCACCTTGGTGGGGATTCGTGCTGTGACGAGGAAGGCTCGGCATGACGTGAGCACCTGTAAGACGGAAATGGCAGCATCAGTATAAATATCAGAAAGTGGGCTGGTGGCTTTCGTGTGACCCACAGGCCATTAGATACTATAGCCTGCAGAGGCTGGGCTCCTGGGCTCCTGTAAGACTAAGTGACCTGGAACAGATTACTGACCTTGAAGGATTGTTAACTTGAACCTAATAATCACTGGATAAAGGGCTGTATTGAACAGATCGCCTGCCAAATCTCAAGAAGAGCAACCAGTCAGCAGCCCAAAAGAGCCACAGATTACTCCAGTTGAGGAAGCAAGACAGGGCTCAGAGATACTAAAATACAATGTCTTATGCATAGCAGAAGCCCCACTATCTCAACAGCAAGCTTAATGAAAAGCCAAGTACTCATTCATGCTTTCCAAAATACAACAGCCACCCCAGGTTGTCCACTTACTTTCTATTCTCTGTCCACTAGCTGATACCATTTACATAACACAGAGGCAGCAAAACAGGCTATTGTTCTAAGAAATCAATCCTGACTCCTTCTCTGCTATGCCTGTCTCAGTCCTAGAGAGCACATTTATGGAACTTTCCATTCCAATTCTCAGCTAAGAACACATAGATAGCCCACGGGGTCCCATATACCTATAGGCACCTCTGGCCCAGCAGAGGCCCTGGAGAATACTAAGGCTGGGAATAGTCCCAACTCCTAGTTCACACCTGGAGCAGAGCTCCCAGTCCACCCACCACTTTTAGTTTCCAAATGTGCTGCTCTGCAACCCAGAGGTCCAGGCAGGCCTGGGGGGGGGGGGGGGGGCGCGGGGTCTTTGCAGTAAAGAAAGCAAGAGGGTCCCAACACTTTTCAAGTTCTGATGGGAGACCTGTCATTGACTTTCCAAAGAACTCCCCTGTCCCTACGTTGATACTTAGCGACTGATGCACATGTGCAAGTCTTAGAATGCTGCTGCTGCTGCTAAGTCGCTTCAGTCATGTCTGACTCTGTGCGACCCCAGAGACGGCAGTCCACCAGGCTCCCCCAGCCCTGGGATTTTCCAGGCAAGAACACTGCAGTGGGTTGCCATTTCCTTCTCCAGTGCATGAAAGTGAAAAGTGAAAATGAAGTCGCTCAGTCGTGTCACTAGATTTGGACAAAACTAGCTTCCCTGATAGCTCAGATGGTAAAGAATCTCCCTGCATTGTGGGAGACCTGGGTTCGATCCCTGGGTTGGGAAAATCTTCTGGAGAAGGAAATGGCAATCCACTCCAGCATTCTTGCCTGGAGAACTTTAAGGACAGTGGAGCCTGGTAGGCTACAGTTCACGGGGCTGCAGAGTCAGACGCAACTGAGCGACCACACTTAGAAATCATGTCAGGGAACCTGAGGCCCAAGTTGTTAGAGGATCTATCCAGATTCAAGCCAAGGCTCATCCTGTTCATCCACACACAAAAGGTGAATCCATGGGTATGCCTCTGGCCTGCTCTGTGCCTCTCTCTAGTCTCCCAACTTCAAACAGAAATGGTATATTTTCTAGAAAACCGCTTTGAAAAATCATAGGTCACCACTATGGGGAGTAACTCAAGTCAGGACCCTGTGTGAGAAAGATGACAAAGGGAAATAGCCCGACAGTGGCGGGGAGAGCGGGGAGAGTCTGATAACGAGCAAGGGGAAGGCAGAGGGTGAGGGACACAGCGCACTCCGAGACTTTCCACCCAAATGTCTTCAATCACACATCTTCATGGGGCTCTTTTCTACCTGGGGTAATCTTTGCTATTGGACTTCAGGGGGGATGTGCTCTAAAAGATCTTTACTAAGACTTCTAAAAGTGGAAGCAACAAAAGATATCTGTATCTGAATATTCAACAGGCTGTGAACCACAGTTCTTCTCCCAAGGAAAAGATCCTTTCTTTTTAATAAGGCCTGAGAAAGCAACAAGTGATAGAAAGGGAAGAGGTGTGTAACAAGTGGGGCCAGATGAGTGAACAGAGGTCAAAGGCGGCCCAGGAGTAGCAGGACTGGCTACATAACTTCAGGGCCTTTGTTCAAAATTGTGAAGAATTTTAATACAGTGACAGAAAGCATTAACCCCAGCACAGGGCCCCCCATGAGAAGGATGCCTTTTGCAACTGTACAGGTCATGTGCCCAGGAAGCTAGCTCTGAGTAATTGCGACCATATACAAACATTCCCTATGTGCCATAAATGAGTAAACATCCTTGGATATATTATTACATTTAATCCTCTAGACGACTATATTCTCTGTCACTATTTCCCCCATTTTTCAGACAAATAAATGGAGACCCTGATGTAACCAAGGGCAAAAGTAGGATTCCTACCTAGCTTTGTCTGTCAACTCGCCTATGTTCTTCACCACTAGGCTACCTTTACACAGTCCAGCCCAATCATGCCTTTGGGTACTTTAGACCCTGGTAATTTACTTAGATTTGGGGTAGAAAGGTACAGCCCGGTGGGCAGCCTGTGACTGGGAGGAGACTCTCAAAGCTCCCAGCTCAAACAGTATCTTCCTCAAAGTCCCAAGTTTAAAGGAATTCTCTTTTCAAATCCAAGAATGACCCGAAGAGCTACATTTTTTCAGTCATCCGCACTGGCATCACTACTCAGGAAGGGAAGCAGGAAGAAGAGTTTGGCTGCCTTAGGGAAAGGGCAAGAGGCAGTTCTGTTGCCTGAGACACACAGGATTCTGCAGTGAACATCTGACAGTCAGAAGAAGCCGGGACAGTAATAGAAAGGGAGATAAAAGGCGCCAGAGACGGGAGTAGTCAGTGCTGTCACTCGCTTTGGTCTAACAAACAGGTTACCTGTGCCAAATTACAAGATGAGGACTCAGCTTTAAAGGATGAAAATTTACCTCTGTGAACTAAGACCCTGCCCCACAGTTCATCTTTTTTCACTGAAATTCAGTTGATTTACAAGACTGTGTTAGTTTCAGGTACATAGCACAGTGATTCAGAACTTTTACAGATTCTACTCCATTATAGACCATCGCAGGATAGTGAGTATAACTCCCTGTACTCTACAGCATAACCCTGTTGCTTCTTTATTTTACATACCGTAGTTTGTATCTACTAATCCAATACCCCTAGTTTGTCCCTCCCTCCTCCCCTCTCCCCTTTGGTAACCACAAGTTTGCATTCTGCATCTGTGAATTTGTTTCTGTTTTGCATGTACTTTCACTTATGTAATTTTTTAGATTCCACATCTAAGTGCTATCATTTTTCTGTCTTATTTCACTAAGCATAATATGCCAAAGCCTTTTACTGTGTGGATCACAATAAACTGGAAAATTCTTCAGGAGATGGGAATACCAGACCACCTAATCCGCCTCCTGAAAAATCTGTATGCAGGTCAAGAAGCAACAGTCAGAACCAGACATGGAACGACTAACTGGTTCCAAATCAGGAAAGGAGTACATCAAGGCTGTATATTGTTACCTTGCTTACTCAACTTATATGCAGAGTACATCATGAGAAACACTGGGTTAGATGAAGCACAAGCTAAAATCAAGATTGCCAGGAGAAATATCAATCACCTCAGATATGCAGATGACACCACCCTGATGGCAGAGACTAAAGAAGAACTAAAGAGCCTCTTGATGAAAGTGAAAGAGGAGAGTCAAAAAGTTGGCTTAAAGCTCAACATTTGGAAAACTAAGATCATGGCATCTGGTCCCATCACTTCATGACAAATAGATGGGAAAACAATGGAAACAGTGACAGACTTTATTTTGGGGGGCTCCAAAATCACTGCAGATCATGACTGAAGCCATGAAATTAAAAGACACTTGCCTTTAAAAAACAGAGACATTACTTTGCCAACAAAGGTCCATCTAGTCAAAGCTATGGTTTTTCCAGTGGTCATGTATGGATGTGAGAATTGAACTATAAACAAAGCTGAGCACCAAAAAATTGATGGTTTTGAACTGCGGTGTTGGAGAAGACTCTTGAGAGTCCCTTGGACAGCAAGGGGATCCAACCTGTCCATCCTAAAGGAAATCAGTCCTGAATATTCACTGGAAGGACTGATGCTAAAGCCAAAACCCTAATACTGTGGCCACCTGAAGCAAAAAACTGACTCATTTGAAAAGACCCTGATGCTGGGAAAGACTGAAGGTAGAAAGAGAAGGGGATGACAGAGGATGAGATGGTTGGATGACATCACCAACTCAATGGACATGAGTTTGAGTAAACTCCAGGAGTTGGTGATGGACAGGGAGGCCTGGCGTGCTGCAGTCCATAGGGTCGCAAAGAGTCGGGCACGATCAAATGACTAAACTGAACTGAAGGTCCATCCATGTGGCTGTAACATGGCGATATTTCATTCTTTTTATGCCTGAATAATATTCCATTCCACAGCACATCTTGATGCAGCACCTTTTCAAACTCTGCTCCCCCTCTAGGGGAAAAAGTTTAAAAATGGAAATAATGTCAGCAGTCACAATGACCGGCATGAGCAGTCAGACTTCTCGTCCTTTCTATCTATGGTTAGCCCTTGACCAGCTCAGGGCTTAGTCTGCATATAGCTTGTAGTGGAGTGGGCCCTTCGCATCTACAGTTTGGCTGCATCTGAGGTTTCAACCAACCACAGATTGTCTAGTAAGTCCTGTAGTATTTATTACTAAAAATTATCTGCATATAATGTGCAGCTCAATTCATGTCGCTCAAGGGTCAGCAGTATACTGCAGCACACACTCTTCTTCCTTCCAGGGGTTCTTGTATGATCAATCTCCCATCTTTTCAAGAATCTTAAGTCCACAAAACCTTTGCATAGAACTAAAATAATAGCCAGATCATAAAACTCCCACACCAGAAAAGACTCAATATCAATCACCTACTGAAACACCATAATTTGAAAGAAGATCCAAAGAAATTTGTCTCGTAGCTAGTCCATGCCAGAGCTGGACTAGAGGCTGAAACTCTTTATTCACAGCATATGACTACTTTTTCACTCTCTTCAGATGGCAATAAGAGTCAGTGCCAAAAGCCCCAGGTGGGAACACGAAGCCTCTTCAGTAGCCAGAAGAGCATACTTACCTCTGTGAACAGGCCCTCAGAGGAAAATAGGTGCCGCAACATCCAGGATCATTTTACAAGTACAGTAGTAATACCAGCCGATACTTGCGGGGTACCATGTTCCCACGGGTTTGCATACATCATCTCCTTTAATCCTCCCAGCAACCAATGTGGTAGACACTATCATTAACTCTATTTTAAGAAGAAACTGAGACACGAGATTATGTTACTTGCCCAAGTCACCCAACCAAGTAGGTGGCAGGGCTTGGATTCAAACAGATGGTCTGGCCCCAGAGATTATGCTAATTACTTATACAGGCTCTCATATCTCACCTGTCCAAGAGCCAGCCTCCTCAACAGTCTGCACACATGCAAACACAGATGAGTCATAGAGCTTTAAAACCAGAAAGAAGCAAACAGGTAAAAGTGTCATCAGTAAGATGATGGATGATTGCATAACCTAAGAACAAGGACCACTCTTTACAGTCTGTCCAGACCAGTAAACCAGTGCCCCTCTCTCTCTCTGATCATGGGTTAATCTCTATGTGTCTCTATTTGGATCTGTCTACCTGATTCTATCTGTATATCTCGGCTCATCTGTGGGTCTTCTGGACTGTTCCCCAGCCCTCCCTCCAACCTCTCCTCTGTGGCCACCGCTACGCCCACCACACCCCACCCCAGCTTCTCATTCTCTCCCCACTTCTCTGGTTCCCACTCCCTTTGCTCTGCCCTCATTTCCTGGCTTTTTCTCTCTGCTCATCAACCAGAGCTTGTATCTTATTTCTCCCAGAAACAGGCCCCCATCACAGAAGAAATACTTTGTTCTTGAAGAGTATTTCACTTGGAACATAGTCATAGAGAAACTTGAACAAAACATGAAATAAAAATGACAAGACACCTTTTGACATTATTATACAGCAAGCACACCAGTAATTGATTACAAGGTCCCCTTTGTGAATCTAATGACTAAGTCTTAAAAACTTAATCTCAAAACAGGCATGCCCGAAACTGACATGCGGCAGTGATCCCCAGCACAGAGGCACAGGCTGGCCTTTTCACCCATTTACAAGCATCGCATTTTGGAGAATAATGTCTCCCACTAGCAGCGGAAGCATCAAGTGACCTCCCTGCCTGCTTTTGATCTGTCCTTTCCTGGAAAGTCACCAGGGGGATTTCCAGGGGCCACTGACAGGGTATTAACTGGCTCAGTATATTTTTTAAAACAGAAGGGGAAAAAAATCCAAAAACCCCAGTGTGTTCATACAGATTCTCCTTTTGCGTAAAGAGCAATCTCTTGACCATATGTAGATGCATGATGTTCTAATGATCACTTCTGCTCTCATTCTGGCAACAACAGCGCTCACAATCTGTGGCCCTGCATGCCAACCTTTCTTTAGAAATATTTTAAAGGCAGCCTAAGCACACAGTGTCCTTCGGCAGCTGGACACAGGCCAAAATCATTTGCTTGAAAAGAAACGTTCAGGCTTTGAGGGGAGAAGCTTTGTGCTGGCTGGTCCCCATTTTTGGTGGTCAGCTCTGATCCCCAAAGGCACAAGAATTGTCCTGAGAAAGCCTGGAAGGAGATGGAATGGAGGGGTTCAAATGCTCCAGGGCTTACCCAGCCTTTCAAACAGGCCCACTTGTGAGCACAAGAGCATAGCAATATTTTGAAGCGCGTGTGCAAAACTACAGATGCTACCATTCCAAGAATTGTGCCTTTTGCTCTGTCAACCCAAACTGGGCCAATAAATAGGGCTACATTCAAGCTAGAAATCCCAATGAACTCAGGTTTCTAGGTTTCCTCTTTGGGGCCAAGAAGCCCTAGGAGTTGTGGCCCTGGAGGTCTTGCGGTGCACACACGTGGCTTCCAGCGGGTGAGGGGAGACATCGCAAAGGAAAACCCCTCTGTGGTGTATGAGGAAGTGCTTCCTGGTAGTGAATGAGCACTCCCTTGGCCCTTGGGTTAGCAAGCCTCTTCTGGGCAGGGTGACCACATCTCCATTTCCAGTTTTAGCTCTGAGAATCCTGCATCCCAGAAACTGGGACGTTTGTGCAGCGTTGGTGGTACAGTGGTGAGCATAGCTGCCTTCCAGAAACTGGGACGTTTGGTCACCCTACTTGCTGGGGTTTTGGAATTAGGAAGACAGAGTCCAGTTATGGTTTTGCCACTTTCTAACTGTTTTACCCCAACAGAGTTCGTTAGCTTCTCAGTTTGCTCACCTGGAGAACCAGAAGAATGTTGCTCTGCAGGCCTGATACTGTTGTTTACAGTAAGACACAATCATATTAATTGGTACCTAGCCCAGTACCAAGAACATCTCTGCTGAATATATCATTATAATTGGTGCAAGAGCATCTTAAGTTTAGATCCCCAAAGTAAGATTAACATATATTGAATTTTTAAAAAGTTTTTGTCAACAGAACAAAACAAACAGTTGGGGAAAAAACGAAGATTCTGAGACAAGCTGAAATTTTCAGTTCAATATGTATCTTTAAACTTGAAGAATGTTCTTACAAAGCTTTAAAAAAATGAAAAAAAAAGTAGGGGGGGAGCATTAGAAGGTCTATGTGTACTTCGCCAAGAACCCTTAACCACAAAGGGCAAACTAGAACTTCCCTCCCACCAGTTCAGGAGGCCCATTCTTCCACAAGAGTCTTAGCATGCAAACCACATTTTCAATCTCTATAATGGATTTCCTCTCCCCTTCATTGAAATGCAAGCAGCAGCTTGGTTCCCCTTTGAGGCTTCTTGGTTCAACTTTTAACTTCAAGTTTTCACTTGGAAACATTTATAAAAATCCTCCCTCGTGTTAAGACACACAGCTTAGCAGAGAAGCCTAAATTTCCTAACGGAGATGATACATAATGAGGTAGGCCATGAAACCCTCTCATTGCACACTTGCTAAAAACAGAAATAAGTATGTTTCACCCTCTTAAAGAATGCCATTACCTAAAGTCTACCACTGCATAGGCAACACATAGATTTATGGTCCCTCCATCCACATTCTTTCTCATATATTATCAAAAGTGCCTTTCCTTTAAAACTGGGCTCTTCCTGGCAAACATAAGACCAATGGTCTCATATCCCCAAAATGCTCATTTGCAAGCAAGCTAAATGATGAATGTTACTTACTACATTTCCTCTCTTCCAAACTCCCAGCTCCAAGTACATCTCAGACAAGACTTCATTAATCCAAGACATACACTTCAGAGAAGGAGAGGGGCAGGCGGCAAGGAATGTTATCACCATTGAGGAGAGTTCCGAGTGACAGGTGCTAAGGGACTTGTGCAAGGTCACCTAGAAAGTTGAGGGAGAATAAAAAGCCTCTTCTGGCTCTCAGCCTCCTAACAACCCGTTACACATGGCTCTGATGACCATCACCCTCTCTGGCCAAAGCAGGACACTAGACCCAAAAGGAATACAAAAACCACACTGTTTAGTGCAATTTCTGCCCCAAATGCCTTATAAAACCAGATCGCTACACTCCTCAGGCATCTGTATCTTCCTAATGCCATTTATAAGTGTGCTCTAGGAGGTGGCACAGTCCAGTGTAAGATCTGAAAACTACAAATCCAGCCCCACCTGTTTTTATAAATAAAGTTTTATTGGGACACAGCCACACCCATTCATTTAATGGGTGGTCTCCAGTTGCTTTCACACTACCAAGAGCTGAGCAGATGTAACAGAGATGTTTATGGCTCACAAAGCCGAAAATACTATCTGGTTGGTCCTTTATAGCAAGTATGGGTTTGCTGACCCCTTGCCTAGTGGTTTAGAGGGGAAACTCTGGGGTCACGTTGCCTGGGTTTTGATCCAAACTTCACCATTTACCATCTGCATGACTTGGAGCAACCTACTTAACTTTCTCATTGCCTCAGTTTCCTCTTCTGTAAAATGGAAGCAACGAGGTACACCTCAGGGAGCCATGAGGGTTAAATGAGTCACTGCGTGTCAATAAGTGAACATGTGTAAAGTACTGAGAACATATAGAAAGGGCCAGCATATGGAAAGCACTAGTGTTTCTTATTATTTATACTACAATATTATAATAATATTATTCATATCAATTATACTAAGAGCAGAGCTCCTAGATTTAGGCTGGGTCTGATCTCAAGCTAGACAAATGACCTGAGTCTGAAAAAGTCAGCTCTCTGTGTGGACCTCAAGTCACCCAAGCTTGAATTAAGGGGGTTGGAACAGATGTCTGAGTTACCTTCCTACACTCTGGGTTATGGCTCAGACCCACTGTGGGTCTGTCCCAGTTCTCAGACCCTGCTTCTCTTTGCTCTGTGTGGACTGCCAGGAATGGTAAGTCACCAGTTAATACTTGCTGAGAGGATTAACTCCTCCATGGGTCCCTCCTCCCAGGAAGGACAGATGCTCCCTCAGTTTGGTGGGGGGGAGGCCTGGGGGGCAGGGGAGAGCCACTGGAGGTAGGTTTTTGTCTTCAGATGTCTAGTTTCAGGAGAGGCCTTTGTACTCTAACACCTGTGCAAATCCATTTCTTTTCACCTGGTTATTTATGCCATTATACAGAAATGCAATGTATACATACAGCTTGTCAGAAACAATTGCTTCATTCTTCCTGCAGTCCCTTTATTGCAAGTTGTAAGGCTTCATCAAAGCATGAAAGAAAACAAGCATCTCTAATTTTTTCCCACAGATGAACACATGGCTACTTCCAAATAACTTCAAATCTTCTTGATGTCATTAACATTTCAGATCTTCTTTTCAAAGCACTGTCTGATACAAAACTCTGGAACGGGTCACATTGATTCTCTGATAATGAAATGTTTTTAAAGGCAGAATAATGGCATGATCATAATCTCTGCCATAGTCCCTGGAATGGGACCACCTCTTAGGCTAAGAGTATAGATGAATCTAACTCCTAGCATCAGGTCCAGAAAGGTCACGTTAAGGCACTCACTTGGCACAGAGTTTCTGCCCAGACCTCTCAGCACTGAGGTCTCCATGGTCTGCATGAGGCATGCTTGGGAAGGGACCTCTGCTAGTCATCACTGTTATGTTTACGGTTTAAATGAATTCACCAACAGCAGAATCACAGTCATGCAAAAAGTATAGAAAACATACAACATGAACGCAAAGGTCACATTAACAAACCTTCTCCTGCTTCCCTAACACAGGGCCAGCTGGTCTCTTTCTGAACATGTCATGAGTCACTAGCACCCAATTCTAGTGAAAGATCACAGTTAAGAGGGATCTAGGGATGAGCGTATGTAATTCCTTTATTTTAGGGATGAGAAAACAGACCAGGAAGAGTCAAACAACTGTCTGCATTTATCAGGGCTCCCGTTTTTGTTTTTTTCTCTGACAGTGAAATTTCAAGCACAAATAAATTTATTTAAAGGAAATGGGTAGCTCTCATTTTTTTTTGAAAGCTGTTTTTCTTTTAAATTAAAAACCAGAGCTCAAGAAAGAAACTAAATCAACTATACCAATTTGAGAGGCAAGAACTTCTTCCCTCAAGTGGTACGTTCCTTCTGGCAGCCCTTGTGGAGTGAATGGACACCAACCATTTTTCTTCCCTGTGTAATTCCTCTCAGGATTCAAAACCCAGAAGTGAGAACACTGTTCTAGGCACGGTGCCTGACAAAGAATTACCTGAAAGATGTGACAGTTACAGCTTAATGATGAAGACCATGAGCTCCAGGGGCAGCCTCCCTGGATACGAACCCGCACCAGACTAATCCCTACTAGCTGTGTGGCCTTGGGCAGGTTACTTAACCTCTCCATGCCTTGGTCTCCCCACCTGTAAAAACATGGGGACAATACAACTACTCAGATAACAGGTGAGGTACTCAGAACAAGACCTGGTACATAAAGGAGTCCAATAAACACACAGCCTTGGACAGGTTCAATGGTAATAGTAGTTAGACAGCTATATGGCACAGATGGAACATGAAGTAAGTTTCACTCATCATTTACCAGAATTCTAATGCTGCGTTCCCTCCCCACCCTATACTCTTTCAATTTATCAGCCCACAAGAGAGGTTCTTCTATCCCCATCTTCTCAAGTCCAGGAGGAGCAAATGTCACTTCCTTATTCTTCATTTTTTGTTAATTCGTATTTTCAGCAAGAAAAAAAGTGTACATTTTCATTCCTGCTCTCCAAACAAATATACAAAATATTTCTCCACTCTGCAGATGCCATATGGGTGGGGGCAGGCATTGATTTAGATTTAATACTGTTACAGAAATTATCAGGTTGAAAGATATTTTTCATTACATTCCACAATAAGAAAAAGGGAGAGGCAGGGGAAAAAAATCTGGAGTAAGGATACTGAAAAATCCAAGTGTGCACATAATTTTCAAACTGAGGGCTACAGCCCACTGGTAGGTGGTTCAATCAATTCGGTAGAGTTTAGCAAGCATATTAATAAAATAGACTGAACTGGAAGTGAAAAGAAAATTAAATGCATTGCTAATACCAACCATAAGCACTGCTTCATGAAATTTTTGTTTCAGAGGTATCAGTGTGCATGTGGTACACACGCGTGTGTGTGCGCATGCTGACGTGCACTCACGGGGGGTTGCTTCTCAAAAATCAACAGAAAATGCATTTCTTCTCTGGCTCCAGGTATTGAAAGTTTGATAAAGCTGGCTAATGGCACCATCTGCACCCATAAGTATGATCCACCATGAGGATACAGAAGAGGTTGAGGAAGCAAGCTTGGACGGCAAGAACTTGAGCTTTGGGTTCAAAAACCTCAGAAACCCCAATGTCAGCTTTCTGTAGGTGGAGAGGAAGTTGGCAGGTTCCTGTAAGTCTCCAGGCTGCAGTATCCTCACTTCTAATTCAGGGACAATATTTATCCTTGTGTAAGAATCGGGGATTACCTATCAAGTTATCAAGTGCTAAGTCTACAGTAAACATTAGTATGAAAGGAGTCATTTTAACTGGCATCACTGAATATCTCTCTGAAAGCAATCCATAGGGATAAAAAAAACTGAGACCTATAGACCCGTGCACACTTGCTAGGCAGAGAGAGAGCCGAGCCCAGACGCCCTGTCTCCCACTCAGTCACTTGTTTACAACACATCATCTCCAGGATGCAGCTTTCAGTGCAGGAAGAGATTATTCCCATGGTAACTATAGCCTATCTGAGAATTAGAAAAGAATTTCCATGTCTGGGTGGTGATATAGTGAAACCTGATACAGAGGAAGAAGAGACTTTGAACCAATTTGAATGCACTTGCCATTTCTCACTTACCTACGTAACCTGAGTAATATTTTTCTTACCTATAAAATGGGTATGGCTCTACATGACAGTTGTGAGGATTAAAAGAGATAGCTTACCAAAACTCTAGCACTCTCTTAACTTTATTCACTGATGATGCTAACATCTGGCTAAAACTATCTAGATACCATTCCCTCTCCAACTTCCATCATCAGAGATCAGCAATACATCTATTCACATAAGGGCACTGGACTCTGAAGATGTTCTGGAATTTTATGGCCACAGTGTAAATCCTGACTCCTCCACTCACAAGTGAGGGTGATTTGGGGAAAAGCCTCTCTGGGTCTCACTTTCCTTGTCTGTAAAATAAGGGATCATCATAGGTATCGATACCTCATGGCAGACCGTTGTGAGGATTAGACAGACTATACCCGAAGTGCCTAGAATAGTGTTGCCAACAGTAAGTGCTATAGCATCCCTGTCACGCATCCTGAGAGACTCGATGACCAGCCGACCTTCTCATTCTTTGAACTTCTGGTCCACTTAGTCATTCCCTGGGCCATGTTATCTGTCCCAGGGAATGATTCCCAGCTCAGGCATCCCATTCTTGAACCACCACCTTCTCATTTCTCCTTCAGTGTGATCTAAGGGCCAGAGGGGCTAGCAGCACTTAGGAGCTTGTTAGAAATGCATAATCTGGGAATCTAGACCTACTGCATCAGTTTAATAAGACCTCCAGGTGATTCATACACATACTGCACACTTAGCAAAGTACATGCGTCTTTTCCTCCACTCAGCTGTGCTCGCTCCCCCAACGCTGCCGGTCACTGCTTCATCAAATCAACTGACCATCCTACAGCCTCCCAGCCATCTTCATCCCATTAAAACCCCACTGAAATCATTCCTCCACTGTAAATACGTTTGGCCTGTGTGTTCCCTGTCCTTTCATTATGCCCACAGAGGAAAAACCTCAACCCCGGATGAACCCACCCATCTGCCTATCCCAGGCTTGCCATGATGGCTTCCAGGTAGAGCTGGAGAACAGAGCTAGCCTACACGCTGATTCCACTTCCTTCCTGCACCACTGAGTACACAGACTTCATCAGAATGGTACCACAGACCAGCCCACTCCAACCGTCCCCACCTTCCTGCTCCTGAGGCTCCATCTGTCCCCTCCTTCTCAACTGCTGGAGGTAAAAGCCCATTCCCTCACCTCAACTCTGGATTATACCCCGCCCACATTTGCAGAGGCTTATGTAACTAGGTCTTCTGTTCCATATCTAAACGTCCAGATACATACAGGGCTTCCAAGATCTAGATCTGTATCCTGGATTCTATACCCCTCTTGTAGCTCCATCTAACTCCCTCCCCGCTCCTAACTTCTCAAAAAAGGATCTGCACCTGATTGATTTTTCTGCCTCGAATTCATCCTACTGTTCAAAACTGGCTTCTGTCCCCACAGCTCCCCTGAGGTCCCAATCACCTCTTTGTTGCTAAGGCCCACATATAGTTCTCAGCATTTCCTAATGAGATTTCTCCTTAGTAATGGGCAGAGCTGACTTAGATTTCATAGCCAAATTAGATACCGCCTTAGCGTTGATACAGCCCCTTGTGCTTGAATTCTCTTTTCCACTGGTTTCTCCACCCACCTCCTGGTCAGATCCATTCCCACTCTCTGCTACCTTCCATTTTCTCCCACGACTTCAGCGGATCCCAGAGGGCTCCCAAGTTCCTGTGCAGCCCAGACCTATCTTAGATCATCAGCTCTAACTCTACTTCAACCCTTAAACTCAGCACGATCTTTCTTTCAGTCTGTTCCTCACTAAGAGTTTGAGCTCAGTAATGACCTATACAGCAATCCACACAGCTTCTCAAGCCAGAAATCCAGGCATCATCAATGTAATCTCAGTCATTCACCAAGTTCAATGCAATTGAAACATCTCTTAAATCCATTCACTTCTCTCCAGTTCTAATACAATGACTCTACTCCAGGCCACCATCATCTTGCTCCTGTACCACTTTCAGCAGCCTTCCCACAGACTCATCTTGCTTCATCAAATCAACTGCCCATATAGGATCTTGATGTGATCTTCTAAAAACCGAAACATTTATCCCATCACTTCTCTACTTAGGCTCTTCAGTGGCTCCGCATGACTACTCTGGTCCTTACCTCCACCTGCAGCCTCATTTCAGTCCCTCTCCTTCCCGACCCCCAGCCCCTCCAGTTATAGCCATACTGGCCTTCTGTCGGTCCCACTGTCTGCTCCAACGGTTCTTCCTTCTACCTCTTTCTTTATCTTCCCCTGATCACATCTACTCACCCCTCAGAGCCCCACCTAAAGAGCTCCCCTAACAAAGTCCAGACTAGAGCAGATCTCCCAATCAGATATTCTCACAGTATGTGCTCCTTTCCTCAGTAATACCTACCACAATTTTAATTACTAGTGGAGTTATATATTTAACATCTACCATCTCCACCAGACTGTAAGGTAAATTGGGAGCAGGGACCATATCTGTCTTAGTCAAGCTTTACTCCTCTTCCTCACCTCCTTTTCAGCAATGAAAACTCAAGATCTCAGAAGGTTTAAAAAAAAAAAGTTGCTAAAATAGTGAATCCAATTACAAAAATTCAGTTATGCCTCATTATTCCCAATGCCTACCACACAATTGACACATCCTTCCTATTTAATAGTCATATCCTATACGGGAAGTACCTGAAAATTTGTTGTTTGTAGCTCAAGTCAATCCAGTTCAAACAGATATATTAATACTAGCTAATCCCCAACTCAGTTGCCAAAAGAAAAAGAAAAGGATAACCTAAACAGAGGAAAGTTGTAGAAATGCCAAATGCTGACATCCCTGCCTTTTGCCTACTGTGTTCAAAGAACTTCTTTACTCATAAATTAACTCCAGAAAGACTCTGGTCTTCTGCAGTTCCCAAAGGCTGGCAATGCCATTTCTAGCAATGGAGGCAGGGAAAGCAAAATCCATTCTAATAAATTATTTCAGGTGTCCTAAGGCTTTCTAGATCTTGATTTTGCCCTTGATTGTGCCAGCAGAGCAAACAGTTAAATCAACAAAACTAAACAATTTACAAAAGGTGGGTCGGGGTACTGATAGGACAGACTGATCACAAAATATAGGGGGAAAAAATCATATGTTATTTTAGCGACAATTAATAGACCATTTAAACAGAAGAAAATTTATCCTTTAAAAAACCAGTGCATAATGACATGGCAAAAAGAGGAAACCTATTTTAAAAAAAACAGAGCATGTTTTTCTTTCTTGAGGCTTCGGATAAATGAAATTTGCTATATGGAGACATGTTTTTGCTCTGGGAACACAGGAATATCAGTCATCTGTTCAAGGAACCCCACCTGAGCATCGTGCCAAACAGCTCAAAGTTGCAAGATAAGTGAAACCTGGGAACAGAGCTTTTGAACCTAAACCCAGTCTTTGCACAAAGAGAGGAAGCGACCTCCCCCGAACACTGCTACTGCTCCGCCCTTTAACTAGAAACGAGCAAGTGACTCTCTGCTTGTTTGCGTCTCCTCCTCCTCGCCTCAGTGCGAACCAGCAAACTGTAAGTGATCCCCTTAATTTTTTTGTTTGCTTTTGCTCCTGACCACTGCCAAGCTTTCCCCTCTCCCCAGCTATGCGGTGCCCCAGTCTGGCATCAACCAGCTTCCCAGTGCAGGAAGGGAACTCTCTGCCTCCCTCCATGTTTCTAGATTTCTGTTTCTATAGCTCATCACCTCCCTCCTAAGTCAACAAACTATGGTTGGCCCCTTTCCCACTCTGTTCTCCATCCCTCAGAACATACATACACACGGAGCCCAGCTCCACAACCAAGAAGGACCCTTTTTCCTGCCTTCTTTGAGTGTCATGGTCATCTCAAAGGACTGGTTGCTCTACTAAAGGATCAGCCCAGCTGGAGCCCCAAGTTCTTTTTCTTTTTGAAGTTGCCCACATACAACCCCTGTAGCCCTGGTCCAAACTCTCCTCTATGTGGCCCCTCAAGAGTGGGAAGGAGCAGTCCATAGGCTCCTGGCAGAGTCCACAGAGAGCAGAGCCTCATCCCAGAGCCCTCTCAGAGGGGAAGAGGGTGGAGGAAAGATGATGCTGGACAGTGTGTCTTTGTGTTTCTCTGTCTCTTGCTAAAATGAATCTCATTAAATTAGCACACATTGGTTCCAAAAAACTACTCTTTTAGATGCATCTATCCTGTTCTATTTGGTATTACTTATCATGTGCATGCTAAGTCACTTCAATCATGTCCAACTCTGCAACCCTATGGACTGCAGCCTGCCAGGCTCCTCTCTCCATGGGATTCTCCATGCTCTCCTCTGGGGATCTTCTCAACCCAGGGATAGAACCCTGGTCTCTTATGTCTCCTGCATTGGCAAGCAGGTTCTGTACCACTAGCACCACCTGAAAAGCCCGTGATTTATCATAATTGTCATTAAATATTAAAGTCTTTCATTCATTCATTTGATTATCATTGAGGGTCTACCTTGCAGACACTAAAGATAAAAAAAGACAAAGCACTGCCTTCAAACAGCTTATATTCTACTGGGAGGAGACAGACTACACACAGACACACACAAAATGAGGTTGGCAGATGGTGATAAGTGTTACAGAGAAAAACCTAGTAGGGGGAGCAAAGAATGAGGGTTGTGTGGGGACTGGAGGAGGGGTGGTGTTGGTGACATTTTTAAATAGTTTGGTGAGACCTCATTACAAAATCATGTTGAAAAAGGGCTAAACGAAGTGAAGAAATGAGTCAGGTGGACATCTTGAACAAGTGGACCAGACAGAGGCAACGGCAAAAGCCAATAGCATACTCCTGAGGTAAGAATTTTTGCTTAGTTGCTAAGTCATGGCCGACTCTCTTGCCACCCCATGGACTGGGGCCCACCAGGCTCCTCCATCCATGGGATTTCCAAGGCAAGAATACTGGAGTGGGTTGCCATTTCCTTCTCCAGAGACCTTTCCAACCCAGGGATCGAAGCCTCGTCTCCTGGCACTGGCAGGCAAATTCTTTACCACTGAGCCACCAGGCAAGCCCAAGACAAGAACAAACTTTTGGCAATTGGAGAAGAAAGGAGAGCTCACTGTAGCTTAAGGGGAGTAAGCGCTGGTGATGTCAGAGGGGGCTGTGAGACCCATGAGTCCCTATGGTCCACTGTCCACATTTTCACTTTTACTTGGAATAAAAGGAGAAGCTGCCAGGAAATTGTGAGTACAAGAGTAATGTGACCTGATATTTAAAATGATCTCTCTGTTGAGAAAAGTCTTGAAAGTAGGTAAAAGGACAGGAGGAGAAGCAAGAAGCCAGTCAGGAGGCATCAGCAATAATTTACAAGAGAGATGATGATGGCTGGGGCCAGAGTGATCAGTGATCAGGAAAAGGACCCGATCCTGGATATATGTTGATGGTAGAGCCCGGATGGATTTGTGGACAGAGTGGATTTGGAATATATTATTTTGCTAGAGGCAACAGTTTGGTTTATGCCTGTGAAATAATTATAAAACAACTGAAGGTGGCATATGATATGAGGACTACTGGATTGGGTCATTTGTTACTTAAGTAAGAAAATAATTATGGAATAAATGCAACCAGAGAGCAAAGAACTGGTTCCAGGATTTTCTTAGTGTTACTCGGGAAAGCATGTTTACTCTTGATAGAGAAACAAATGATGTTTGGGAGTGAGTGGTGCTTCTCTGCCCAAACGCCTTTTGTGTCCCTTCATAATTTCAACTGTGCATGTACAATATAATAATATAAGGCCAGAGATTATAAAATGGAGCTTTGGGGAAGAGGAAGAAGGGAATTTCCATTTTTTCAGTTTCTCTAGAGCAGTACTGTCTCACAGAACCTTCTGGAAATGCTCTACATCTGGACTCAATATTGTAGCCACTAGCCATGTGTGGTTACTAAGCATGTAAAATATGACTAGTGTGACTGAGTAGCTAAAATTTTCTTTTTATTTAATTCTAATTAATTTTAATTAAAATGTTGCTGCTTGTCGTTAGTAGCTATCATACTAACTCTGCGAAGAGTTTCCCACACAGTGAAACATTCCTGAACAGTACATAACACCTTTACTCTTGAAATTAAATTAAAAGGATATAGCGAAACATTCCTGAACATTACATAACACCTTTACTCTCGAAATTAAATTAAAAGGATATTTACAAAACAGATTTGGAAAATCCCAAAGTATACTTTCTTATTTTTTTCTATTACACCCTATAGTCACTATCTAATTCTCCTTCTTGAAAAGAAATATTAGATGACTTGGTGTTCATCATTTTTAAACACATTTTCTTAGCATTTGCATGCAACTCTAATACCTTCTTGGCCATCATTCTATCAATGACATACAAAATGAGATTTCCCTCCCTGATTCGTATTCAATGCTAACATTGTAAATGTCCCATAAAAATGAAGATACAAGATTCTTATTGCGTTTCCCTCCTGCTCTAAATTTAAAAAGAACTTTATGGCATCAGTTATCTCATATTTCTTCCTAAAACAGATGAAGGGGCTGAAGTTAGTGTCACCATTTCCCAGTTGAGAAAATCAAGGCAGAGGAAGATGAAAGGCGACCCACTGTACAGTGTAGGGCTTCCCTAGTTGCTCAGTGGTTAAAAATCCTCCAGCCAATGCAGCAGACCCAGATTCCATCTTTGGGTCAGGAGGATCTCAGGAGAAGGAAATGGCAACCCACCCCAGTATTCTTGCCTGGAAAGTTCCATGGACAGAGAAGCCTGGCAAGTCTACAGTCTACTGGGTTACAAAGAGTCAGACGCAACTAAGAGACTAAACAACAACATTGTACAGTGTAAATCTATAGTTTTGTTGGAAAAGAGCAGAAATTGGGAAGACATAAAAAGAGAAATCACTTGAAAATGAGAAAGAAAAAAAAGACTACATGTAAATCTTTGGTTGCCAAATTCACGTGAGCTGAGACCTGGGTCTACAAAACACTGTCTAGATGAACAAGGTTGCTGTGTCTGTCCTTAGGACCCTGTGACTCAGACTTTCCATAAGTCGAGCAATGCACCTGAAGCAAAACGCTGGCTCCCCAACTGAACGGTGAAGAGGATGCAGTCGTTAGCGTGGGGCTCGATTAATAAAGCGGCCTCAGTTTAATGACGCCGGCTTATTCCTCAGCAAACCAGATCCAAATGACAGGACAACATTCTTGAATAATCTCCGAACCCAATAGCTGGAGAATGAGCTTCCAGTAATCTTGCTTTTGAAACACTCGGGCTAACCCCAGTTATATCACTAAATTGCATGACCCAAACAATTAACAGGGCAATTCAATCCATTTATAGCTGACCTTGGAAGTTGTCAGTTCCTTCATTTTGAGAATGAGGATACTAAATCCTAGGAACACTGTAATACTTGCAAAAGAACAAAAGTGTATTCCTTTTACAAGCAAGCAAGCCTGCGTTTTTATGTTACGTATAACTAATATGGTACTATGTCTCCCATAAACAGTTAAAAGAAGTCAATTATCCTTACTTTTTAACTCCAATGTGTTTCTAGACACTACAGATTTGAGGATAATCATTGTTATAACACAAATGCATGTGTGCATACTCAGCTGCTGACTCATCTCTGACTCTTTTCAACCCCACAGACTGTAGCCCACCAGGCTCCTCTGTCCACGGGATTTTCCAGGCAAGAATACTGGAGTGGGTTGCCATTTCCTCCTCCAGGGATCTTCCCAACCCAGGGATGGAACCTGTATCTCCTACATTGGTAGGCAGATTGTTTACCACTAAGACATCTGAAAAGCTCATAACATATATATAGCAATAATATATATATATATATTTTTTTTCTTTTTATGGACTTTCTCAGATGGTAAAGAATCTGCCTGCAATGCAGGAGACCCAGGTTTGACCCTTGAATTGAAAAGATCCCCTGAAAGAGGAAATGGCAACCCACTCCAGTATTCTTGCCTGGAAAATCCCATGGACAAAGGAGCCTGGCGAGCTGCAGTCCATGGGGTCACAAAAGAGTCAGACACGACTGAGCAGCTGAGCACACTCACACACACATACAGCCCTGATCAGCATTCTTAAATCTGAACTGAGACACAATAATGTTATAAAAGCAAAGATAAAACAAACACAAAACATTAAAATAATTCAAGATTGTTCAAATATGTGTTAGTTCCTATGAAATAAGCATAAATATATTAAGTACATCCTAAATGAAGCCAAAAATACTATTCAATATCTAGGAAATGCATAAAATTAGAACAACTTATATCATAAATCTTGGAATTTATGCCTCTTGGAATCTAGAAGGGCCTCCTCAGAACAGCTGGGCTACCGTGGTCTTCTAAAATGCAGTCTGGTCTAATCCAAACTGATGTTTCCTTTCAGTGAGCAGAGACATTCAAAAATTCCCTCACCCCCACCTTAGTGATATGCAAAATGCTATACAGGCAGGGACTTCAGGTATGTTGCCAGATGACAATGAAGATGTCGATGGTGATGGAGGATGATTTTAAATGCTATAAGTGAAGAAAGGCGACTTCTGTTCTGCTAAGGATTCCCTGCCCAGAAGGTTCCCAGCTGTGCAGCATCACTTGGCTTAGCAAAATAAAAACATGCTGCCTTCAAAAGAGACTTTTTTCTCTTTCCCCAAACTATAAGTTTTGAAAGGAGCTTCAAGACGTGAGTCCAAAAAAATTCCTCATCTTAATTCTGAAAATTATTTTGGTCAGTACCATTAAGTACAGCTGGGAGCAGGGACAAAATCTATGCAAAGCATTTTACAAGAAAGGAGAATTAGTTAAAACTCCATCATTATCAGAAAAAAAAAATTTTATTTTGATTGCCTAAGACACCTTCATGGCAGGAAGATTGATTCTAATTCTTCCAAAGACATGCAGAAAGACAAAACTTCCAGGCAGATGTGTGTTGATCTAAAGCAATCAGAATGGGCATAGGAAGGACCAAGTCACAGTGGGGTCATGATAGACGGTGATAAACTAGCACAATTTACACACAGATTTTAAGGCAAAGAACTAAAGACAGAGAGGAACAGAAGAACAGAAATGGAAGCTGTACAGACATAACCCAGGAATTAATTCTGCATGTCAGACAGTTCCTACAGACCTAATTCTAGATGATGCTACAGTGCTTCTCAAGACAGACATGGCTGAGCTAGCTCTACTGCTTACTAGCCATATTTGGGGCAAATGATCTAGTCTCCCTACACCTCACATTCTCAACTATAAATGGTTACAACACAGTATCCACTTCCTATATATGAGTATTGTGAAGATTAGATGCGAGGATATATGTAAGAGCTTTTCAGCACAGAGCCTGGCCAACTACAACAATCAATATTAGCTACCTAATGATAATAAGAGCAGTCACGGTTCACGCAGAAATAATACCTCTCCAAGTCACACCGAAACATCTACATTACCATATGTAACACAGATAGCCAGCGGGAATTTGCTACATGACCCAAGGAGCACAAACCCAGTGCTGACAACCTAGAGAGGTGGGATGGTGTGGGAGGTGGGAGAGCGCGGACATATGTATGCCTATGGCTGATTCATGTTGATGTACAGCAGAAACCACCACAATACTGTAAAGTAATTTCTCCTCTCATTAAAAAAAAGATTAGATTTAGTGCTTCTAAAAAAAAAAAGGCAATGTAGAAAACCAGCAGATATATTCGACATGGAGTTAGAAAACTTTTCTTAGATTCAACTATATGGCTTCACTCAAAAGTCACCTTTTCCCACAGCTTAAAAAAAGGCAAAACAATATCGACTTATAGGGGTTGTGAGGTTCAAGCAGGATAATGTGCTTGTGAAAGCACAGCATATCTGAAGAGCTATAAACCATGAAGTATTACTATAATAATATGATTAATACCTAGCTTTAAAATAACTCTCCACTTTAAGAAATGATACTAGGAAAAAATTTATCTTCTAGTAAAAAATATCAGTGTCAAAATTAAACTTTGAAAAATACAAAGGAACTGGTTTTCAGCAACTTATAACAATAAAACTGAAAATGCTCACACACACACACACACAAAGCACAGTAATAATACCTCTCTGAAAGGCCACACTACACCATTTTTTAACTTCTGTAACAGACCAATAAGTCATGTGAATTAGATATAAAATCCACCCCCACCTCAGGCATAATCTGGTTTATGAAATCTCTAACAATTACATGAAGGACCTACACAGAGCAGGCTCCATCCAAACCATCCCTATAACATTCATTAGTGTTCTTTTCAAATTTAGTAAGTTAAAAGAACTTTTGTTTTTCACTCATTCGAAGCCAGTCTATTTTCTGAGTGTTCAAGGGCTGGTTTGATATCTGGTACCCCATTTTTTACAAAACTTCCAATTTGCAACTGTTTTCAGAAAATCAACTCACACCCAGTCTCCAGACACACAGCAGTCCCCAGTAAAAGGTGCCGTCCTATTCAGGACTCCTATTAGCATCCCTGGGTCAGAGGGGCCGTGGCTGCTGACGGTCCTCTTTCGGGCATGGGCCAGTTTACGTCCACATTCGCACACAGAGTAAAGATGGGAAGCCCAGAATCTTTCCTGAGCAGATATACTTGGAACAACAGCCCCAGGAGCTGGGCAACCGCTATCATCCATATTATACCTGTCCAAGCAGGAAACCCAGGCTATTTCTAGACAGAAACACTGGCCTTCCATTCTGGACCACTTAGATAGCATCTTTCACATCCATATCTAAAGATACGACTTCCCCCAACACTGTAGGGTCACAATTACTCTTCATATTAAGAACTACCTGGGAGGAAGAAGAAAGGAAGGGAGATATCTGTAAAGTCTGCGGCCCTTAACTTACTGCATTTAACCCTGTACAGAAGGTACCATAATCCTTGTGTTATGGACAAGGAAACTTAGGTTTAATTTACCTTGCCCTAACAACACTGAAGGGAGGTAGGAGTGAACCCTCATACATCAGTTTCTACACCTGTGTTCCCAGCAGTCCCCACTGTGGGGTGAGCCTGTCACTATCGGTGCTTGTCATCGCCACCTTAAACCACGTTACAGCGCCTGGCCCCGGGTCACCTGATCTACTCCTCAGTCTTCTCATGTCGGGCAACAATTTCTATGTACCTCAAAGAGCTTGTCCACATCACACTTCACTTAGCACAGGGTCTGGCAGTACAAAGGCAGCTGCCTGATCCACGTCTCCCCCTTCTTAACCTGAAGACAGCAAGCCTGTGTCCTCTGCATGTGACCATCACATAAATGACCCTCACTAACATCAAGCTTTCCAAAGCCAGCCTCTTTCCACTCAATAACAGGCTGCTGCCGCTGCCAAGTCGCTTCAGTCGTGTCCAACTCTGTACGACTCCATAGACGGCAGCCCACCAGGCTCCCCCGCCCCTGGGATTCTCCAGGCAAGAACACTGGAGTGGGTTGCCATTTCCTTCTCCAGTGCATGAAAGTGAAAAGTGAAAGTGAAGTCGCTCAGTCTTGTCCAACTCCTAGCGACCCCATGAACTACAGCCTACCAGGCTCCTCATCATGGGATTTTCCAGGCAAGAGTACTGGAGTGGGCTGCCATTGCCTTCTCTCAATAACAGGCTAGTCAGTAATTAACAGATGCACCAGTCTATCATCCTAAGCATTTCACATTAAGAAAAGGATTAACTCAAACTAAGGACAGGACTGACACTCCTACACAGGGAGACCTCTGTGAGAGGAGGGGAATATACATCATTTTAATATATGTACTGATTTCTCTATTTGTGTGTTCTTTTTTTAATTTGTTTTAAACTTTATTAGAGTATAGGTGATTTACAATGCTAGTTAGTGGTAGCTTCAAGTGTACAAAGTGATTCAGTTATACATATATATGAGTTCATCCTTATTCAGATTCTTTTCCCATGTAGATTACAGAATATTGAGTAGAGTTCCCTGTGCTGTATACAATAGGTCGTTGTTTTACATCTATTTTATGTATATTTGTGCACCCCTTTACCACCGAGTCATTAAAGAGTCATGTGTGGCTGTGAATTTTGAGCAAAGACAAATGAACTGCCACCGTTGACGCTCTTGGAGGAACAGAACCTAGTCACAAATATCACTGAGTCTCACTATAAGCGATGCAAAGCTCCATCCACATCAGAAAAACATTGTTAACTGTCTTAGTAACTAATTCATAAACAGTTCTTCCTCCAGCCATGCCTCTTTTGCAGTAACCCAATCTTCAGAGACGTGACCCCTCTTCCGATTGCTTAGGAAATGAATCCTTTTCCTTCCAATGCTCTTATGGCATCCAAATTTGCACTGAATGGTGGCATCAATATTAAATGATAATCCAGGAAAAGATAGACACATCTCTCCCCCCATAGCACACCAGAAAGCTATGCGAACAAAAGAAACCTGAATTTACTTCAAACTTGTGCATATGTTTAGAGCAAGGATATCTGAGTAATTTGAAGGGCCTAAAATAAGATTTCAAACTTCATGGATGCTCCAGAAAAACCATAGGTGAGGGGAGGCCTAAGAATACATTAGGTGGAAAAGAGATGACAGCCCATCCCCAATATACTAGCGATCAGCCAGATGACAAACCAGCCTTTACCCAGATAAACAGCGCCTGTCGGAGCAGCCCAGTCAACACCCTGCTGCCCACTTGACAGAAAACCAGTGTGCCCAAAAGTGGTTCCTCCAGAGGAACCACTAAAATTCATATTAAAAGGGCCCTTTCTTTGGTTGCCTTTAACTGCATTTCTCCCCACTCAGCCTCTGACTTTTAGACTCACCCTCTACCCTAGCCCATACTCATATCAGCCCCATTACTGTTGCATGCTTGCCCCCGCCTCCAGATCTATTTGCTGCCATTTCCCCAAACCATCCAGATTTCTACTCTGGCCATCTATCTGATGATGCTCTCTTGACATGAACTTGGATCAATCAGCTTGCGTTCCCCCGCTTAGACGCTATACACTACAACTTGGTATCCCACCTGCTATGGTAGTTTAACCACCAGTCACTTATTTCTGTGGAGATGTAAAAAGAGCAAAAAAAATTTTTGGAGAAAAGAATCTAGAATCACTGGACTAGAAAAAACTAAGACAGGAAAGCAAAAGTGTGGAAGCGCTAGTCGTGCAGTTGTGTCAGACTCTTTGTGACCCTGCGGACTGTAGCCCACCAGGCTCCTCTGCCCATGGAATTCTCCAGGCAAGACTACTGGAGTGGGCTGCTATTCCCTTCTCTAGGGGATCCTCCTGATCCAGGTCCCCTGCATTACAGGCAGATTCTTTACCGTCTGAGCCACAAAGAACATGCCTGAAAACACTTTGATGGACTCTTTGCTCTTAGAGGATAGAATTTAATCATCTTTATCCCGGTAACCTTAATCATCTTTACCTTGGGAACCCACCCTCCCAAAAGTGTTTGCTAAATGACACTCTCATCAAGTATGTCTCATCAGCCTCTTTCATCAGCTGTTATTTACATGAAAATTATTAATCAGCCAAGGACAGGAGACCTTAAAGTAAATGGCTCCATAGAGCAAAGAAGGCACTGAACTGGCAACCATTAACCAACCAGCAGTCATTCACAAGCTATTCCATGTGAGGTGAGCCATTCAGCTTTGCTGCATCCATTTCTTCAACTTTGCAGAAAATGCCTGGGACTACTTCTAAGAGAAGGGACCCTGTGACCATATCATTCTATACTTTCAGGTCAGGGAAGGACTTCCTTTAACTTCCTATTGAAACAAAAAACAGACTCTCTTACTATGAGTTACTGAAGCCACTTGAAAACTAAGATGTGACATTTACTGATTTTCCTGGGATGCTTTTACTCCCAGGGCTTCAGGAAGCAAGAGGGTGGGTGACCCAGAAAACCTCTTTCTTTCAGTTCTGTAGTTCTGTGACCAAGTGAGGACTTTTCAAAACAATGTTAACAATCCTATTAAGTTGTTTACAGTGCTGTGACTCTTATGAAACAGTGTTTTTAAAAAGGGTGGAGGCAGGACAATTTTTATTTTTCCTGGAAAGAAATGGCAGCAAGCCCTCCAGGAAGTGCCGTCAAAATCTGCAAGCCCTGAAGGGGATGAGTCTTGAATAAAGCAGAGCTTGAGTGTTATGCCTCAATGAAGAAATAACTACAGCAGGGAAAAGACTCTGGGAGGAGGATGAGGCACGGAACTGTATTTAGAATCTGTGACATATGGAAGTCACAAGGACCGCCACAGTCAAGGTAGTCAGGCAGGAGAAAAGTCAACACCACAGCAAGAACCACAGGCTCCATTACTCTGCTGGAAACTATCTTCCCCTTGCACTCACCTCAAAAGGATGACGATGACAAATGCAATCTGATTTCCTCTATTCTCTATATAAAATTATCATTTACAACAGGACCTTTAGAGGAATGCTAATAAGGATGACTTGCAGTGTTTAGGTAGATCACTGGTTCAGAAAACTAAACAATATACGAGTGATCACTGAAGGGGTTCTCAAATTATTACTTCTATATAAATAAAAACACATTTTTAAATGCTTTAACAGGAAAAATGAAAACAAAACTGCAAAGCCCCTCATATTATCTCATTTTCTGCTATAAGAGGCATTCTTCGATTAATCATCTTATTCACAGAGATATTAATCAAAGAGTAGCCCCAAGCAGGGTCAACTGAAAACAGTTTTTTGGCCTAGAAAATTTAATTTAAAAAAACCTTACCTTACCCAAAGAAGCCAAGGAGCCTAGAGCAAGGAGTTTCTAAATTTTCAATAATGCTAAACACTTATCACAGAAGATGCTTTTGTTATTGATGTATAAGAATTCCTTACTCTGCTGTTCAACCAATGGTGATGCTGGGTGTCATGGCGGCAGCTTGTTCCTGCATCCTGTACACCCTCCCTAAGGAGTTCCTCACCCCATCCATCCCCGCCACAGCAGTCCATGTTCTTAAGGCAATGGGCTTGGGGGCAGCAGGGCACAGAGACATGCCACACACTCACACTGATGTGAGCCACCTGGGCAAGGCTCCAGGCCCCTGTTGAGGCTGTAACTTGCACTTCTTCTGGTGTGCTGGTACACTGAAATAAAAAATGTTGAAAAAGATAAAAGGGAAAAAATATCGAAGTAACAATATTTTTAAAAGTGATAAGATGCCTTGGGAAGTGTAATTTAGTACACGTTGTTGCTGTTCAGTCGCTAGATTGTATCTGACACTTTGTGACCCCATGGATTGCAGTCCACCAGGCTCCTCTGTCCATGGAACTTTCCAGGCAAGAATACTGGATTGGGTTGCCATTTCCTTGTCCAGGGGATCTTCCCGGACAGGGATCAAATCCATGTCTCCTGCACTGGCAGGCAAATTCTTTACCACTAAACCACCAGGAAAGCCCACATTTTTACCATACCATTAATCTGAGTATGTTTTATGGTTAGAGTAAATAATCCTTGAATGCACTTTTCCCAAATTATTTCTCTCTGCTATGGCAAAAGAAAATAAATCTGTAAATGGCAAGACATTTCCAAAACGGTAGTGTTCATTCACTGCAATTGTTTATCCTGTCACAAACACTCCCAAAAAGCAATTGTTTATTTATGCAAAGGTTTCTGTGAATTAAAACTAGATACATAATATAATTTTCCTTTACTGAAATCTTTCATTTCTAACTATTCCAGGAAAATTGTTTATATTAAAACACTGGTCCTCCCAACAACTCAAGGTGGCTTTTTGTCCATGAGGCTAGGCAGGGAGGAAACTATAATGTCATCACCTACATAATCCCAGCTCCTGGAACAGGAGCTGCCACAAACTAGCAGTTTAAGACAAATGCAGAGGTTATTTTTCATGATCATAAAATGATATCTCAATTTTTTCCCATTAATTCTACAGATTAAAAAAAATTTTTTTTAACCTAGCCTAACCAGGGTGATTGCCCAATTTTTCATTTTTTTCTTACTAGCTGTGTGACTTGGGATACATAATTTCATCTTCTAGCCTCAGTGTCTCCTTCTATAAAATGGAGATTAATGACAGCACTTGTCCACTAGCATCATTATAAAGATTAAATGAGTTAATTGTAGTACTTTGTGCTGAATACCATGTCAACACCCTAACCATCATTACCACTCAACCCCTTATTACCTCAACCCAGTGGGAAAGACGGACAAAACTATGTTGGGAAGGGCTCCAATTCCCAGAGAAAATAACTACCAAGCTTCTTGCCCTATGAATATAAGCTCATTAATACTGGGTAATGACAGCGAGATGGATAGACTATGTGACAGAGTAAAACATAAACGGCAGAAACTAGGTGGTGGTATGTGGGTATTCACTTTAAAAGTCTTTCAACTTTTCCGCATGTTTGGAAAATCTCACAATAAAATGGTGAAAGGATTGGATAAGGGGAAGGAATGTGTAAAAAAAGAAATTAACATGCGAGATGGGTCACGTGACCCTCCTTCAAAAAAGTATTATTAATCAATACCAACGAGGAGAGCACAACAATGATGGCCGTCATCATTTACTGTGTCCTACCATTTTGATTCAAATGGGTATCTCTTTCCTTTTCTCCTTTGACTTTCGGTCTCTTCTTTTCTCAGCTATTTGTAAGACCTCCTCAGACAACCATTCTGCCCTTTTGCATTTCTTTTTCTTGGGGATGGCCTCGATCACTGCCTCCTGCCCAATGTTACGAACCTCTGTCCATAGTTCTTCAGGCACTCTATCAGATCTAATCCCTTGAATCTATTTGTCACTTCCACTGTATAATCATAAGGGATTTGATTTAGGTCACACCTGAATGGTCTAATGGTTTCCCCTACCTTCTTCAACTTAAGTCTGAATTTTACAATAAGAAGTTCATGCTCTGAGCCACAGTCAGCTCCCAGTCTTGTTTTTGCTGATTGTATAGAGCTTCTCCATCTTTGGCTGCTGGCGTGCTAATAGTCCATGGGGTTGCAAAGAGTCGGACATGACTGAGTGACTGAACTGACTGACCATTTTGATTGTAAGGTTTAGAATAATTCTAGGAGGAAGCTACTCCAAGGATCACTCCTATTTCAGAAACCCAAAAGCAACGACAAACAGAAAGACCTGCTGGGGATCATGTGGTTGATGAGCGTCATCACAGAGAATTAAGCGTGTTCTGCTGCATCTTTCCCGTTGCCAGAGTAACTGTCATTCATTTCATGCCCTCTTCATAGGAGAAAACCCTCTCTTCTTCACCACTGTGTCCCCAGGGCCACAGCAAGCTCACAAAGCTTGGTGAATGAACAGGATGAAGGAAGAATAGAAACAGAAGGAGGGAAGGAGGGAGAGACACGGGCAGGATGGGAACATTATATTTTGTTTCAATCACTACATCCAAACTCAACTTCTCTGATTGGAAAGAGAAGCAGTACTTTTATTAAAATTGTGAAGCACTGTCTGATTATAAAAGTAACACATATTCATTAGAGACAACTATATTATTTTGTACCAAAAAACTAAGTTAATGTATTTCCTACAGGTGGAAAATAGTAGCCATTTTTCCCCCTCAAGAAAGACTTGGAGTTTTCCAAATGTACCTAGACATTTGAATGAGATACATTCAAATGAAAGAGGAAACTTCTAATCACACAGATCTGAACCATCCTGTAGAGTGAGTCCGGGCAGAAGCAAGCAGGATGGTGAGAGGTTTGCAAAACATGTCATAGAAGGCATAGCTGATGAAATAGGCCTACTCAGCACATAGGAGAAAAGACATAGGAATGACAGGAAAATAGTCTTCAAGTATTGACAGGGCTGCATTTCAGAGGCAGTAAACTGCTCTGTGTGAACCAACAAAGCCAACATTCTTTGTGTGACCAATGTGTAGAAATGAAAGGAGCTTGTTAGCTTGATATTTAAAAACAAACAAACAAAAAGAGATCAATGAGAAGTTGGGAATGAAAAGAATTCTTTTAGAAGCTCTCTCACCATCAACAGCCTTGTCAAGAATGTGTGCAAGGTTTAACTAGATACCTTCAAAATTGCTGTCCAAGTCCAATCAATATCCTGTGATTCTAGATCCCCATGTCTATCTAAGTGATGAGCGGCCTACAGACCAGGGTTAGCAATATATGGCAAACTACCACTGTACACACATGGGCATGAACACACACACACCCAGCCTAAGATGAATCACAAACATTTATGAAGCTAGAATTATGAGGTAAAAACTAATTTCTAACTCTGCTATTGAGTCTTCCTCACAGACTTTCAAAGAAGGATGTGATAGTCCCCAGGGCCAAGCGTTTTAGTTCAACTTATGATGCTCCAAAACTGAGAGATCACATGATAAAATTTTTTTAATTGCTAAACTAGTGGAAACTCCTGATTCTGCACTAACTAGCTATGAACCTGGGCACACCATTGCATCTCCATAGATGTCAGTGTCCAAAGAACTTGGAATGCTATTCATTATGGTAGCCCACTCACCTCAGGTTCCTTATAAAGCCTTTGCAATGTGGCTAGTACAGCAAAAAAAAAGTTTAATTTAAATACAATTGTAATTCTATCCTATTGTAATTAATTTATTAAATTTAAACAGCCACATGTAGCTAGTGGCTACTGTGTTGAACAAGCAAGCTCTAATGACTCCTGAACACCTCTGAAGGAGAGAGTGAAATTCCAGACCAACTTCATTCAACCCATCATCCTGAATAAGGTCTCAATACCATACAGGCAGCTGTGTGAGAAGGAAGAGAGATGAAATCCTGAGGCCCAACTACAGAAGATGATTAGGGCTCCTGCCAGCTGCTGCTTATCTGATAACATCCCTCCAATATCCTGGGATAGGGCTTCTCAGGTGGCTCAGCAGTAAAGAATCCACCTGCCAACGCAGGAGACATGGGTTTGATCCCTGGGTCAGGAAGATTCACTGGAGAAGGAAATGGCAACATGCTCCAATATTCTTATCTGGATAAAGGCATGAATATCCTCCCATGGACAGAGGAGCCTGGCAGGCTACAGTCCATGGGGTCGCAAAGAGCTGGACATGACTGAGCACACACAGTATTACAGTATCATGTTATCTTGGAATCAACAGCCCAGTGGCCTTTCTCCTTTAGTGTCCAGAGTTGGGTTCCATATTCAAGTATGGTAGTGTAATTATCAAAGTTCACCAGAAAAATGACCCTTAAAGTGCAATGCCCTATGGGAAACATCACCAGCCAGTAATACCACCAGCCACCTATCTCTAATATGAAGACATTAGTGAATTATTAATGAGATATTTGTGAAAAATAGTGAGTAACTAATGAATATCACTGAAATACAAGGTTCCCTGCAGAATACAAAAAGCTACCATTAAATTAGTTAAATATCTCTCATGAAATATATCATTGGATTTTTTTTATTTCAAATGAAATTGTGCAACCAATCCTACAAGCTCTTTCACATGTTTGAAAACATACAAATCATAAAAGACAAAAATGTGACTCTTGAAAGAGTCATCTAGGTTGTCTAAGAAATGTGAAGAGTCTAGAAAAAGTCCCTTTTGAAAATTTGCCAGATAATGTTAATAATAGGCATATTACAGAGCTTTCAGAGAAACTTAAGGACAAGTCTACTAACATATATTAGAAATGTCAATCATTGCAGCACTGAAGTATGAGATCCCCAAACAGCAAATGTGAAAGGGTAGTGAACCTGTCACAGGACTATTTTTAGGAAAAAGATCACAGCATATCTGGGACATAATAACTACTATAGGCAATGGCCACCAGAAAAATCTTAGAAATTACAAGTCAATCATCAGTTTAACAGCTGAGTGGATGGCTTCCTTGCATAAAACACATCACCACTGGCTAGTCTCACAGAGGAAATTCTCCCATGCAGAAAACTCAGATGCCCGCTCGCTGATTCTTAATTCCTGAGCTGCATTCTGCTGATGATGCATACCACTGGTAATTATCATGAGTCCTGCATCCAGAGAACAAGGCAGACGAAAACTCCACTGCTGCCGCCCGTACCAGCATTAGCTTGCCTTTCCCTGTTTAATTGGCTCGGATCACTGGGCAGACACTGAACTCACTGCCTTTTTTTTCACATGCTGACTCAAGTACCGGCATTCACATTTCAGAGTGTCTAGAATAAAAACCACTGGTGTTCAACTCCAGCAATGATCCCATTTTCAACTTTAAAGTGATCAATTACTTCCAATCTGACTTAAGCTGTTAACATTTTTTTAAAACTTAACGATAACTTGAGGTTCTAAACAAATATATAGAATGGCACACAGTCATGTCTGACTCTCTGCAACCCCATGGACTATAGCCCACCAGGCTCTATCCATGGGATTTGCCAGGCAAGAATACTGGAGTGGGTTGCCATCTCCTCCTCCAGGAAATATTCCCAACCCAGGGTGACCCAGAGATCAAATGCGAGTCACTTACATTTCCTGCATTGGCAGATGGGTTCTTTACCAGTAGCACCACCATAGTTACCATATAGAATGGACAGTATCACATCGAATGAACAGTACTGTAGGTTTTTTTTTTAACATTTAATGAAAAGCTGGAGTTGCCTTTCATAATGAAAGGCTAGAGATTCCTTTAGAGTTGCCCAAAGACCCCATTTTAGTCTTCTTGTACTGATATGACAAATACCCTAGACTGAGCACCTTAGACAACAATGCTTATTCCTCACATTTTCAGAGGTTGAGGGTCGAAGCTAAAGGCACTGGCCAATTTCATTCTTAAGAGCCCTCCACCGGTTTGCTGATGGATGCCTTCTTGCTATTCCACCCATGGCACATAGCGAGAGAGAGTAGGCTAGCTTTCTGGTCTCTTCTAAGGACCCTAATCCCATCATGAGGCTTGTACCCTCTTACTTCTCAAAGGCCCGACTTACAAACACCATCACATGGGGATCAGGGCTTCAAGAAGTGAATTAGGGGGAACACATTTTTTAGTCCACCACAGACTCTGCATAAGGAATGCAAATTGTCCTCTTGTCTCCTGAATTAAGATCAGCGCATTTTCAGTAGGGAGGGTATCCAGGGGGGAGAGAAGCAAAGTGCACGGTACTGTTCCAGGCACTTGGAACTGCCTGGTGAATGCTGCAACTGCAAACACGGGCATGTGAGCTTCCCCACTTGTGAAGGGAGGAAATCCTCAGCCTTAACAATGGAAGCTGAATTCCCCCTCAGCTAGTTGTTCCTACCTGGGAGGTAAAACTGGCCATTAAGAAGAGGAGATTTCCACATCTAAAGAAGAAAACACAACAATCCCATTCTAAATACCTTGGAAACCTGCAGTATTAATATAAACAGGAAATTTCCCTCCTATCACAGAACTTCAGCTCTTTCAACTACGGCAGCTATCACCATAACGAACACTGGCCTTTCAACACTCTCTAGCCTTAACTCTGGAGTTCTCGAGAACACCAAATGTGACATTTATGAGCTCGTGGACATCAAGACTGTTTCCAAACACCAGCAGACATGTGACAGGTGTGATGCTAAAATCACCAGCATGATTCAAAAGGTCTGCAGGCCTGGGGACATTTGTTCCCACTTGCCCAACACCCCCAAGGGGTTTTTGTTTTGTTTTTTTTTATGAACATGCTTCTCCTGTTTCCTTTTCATTCTTCCAAAAGATAACCAGAATGACAGAATCTACTAGCCAACTTGCAGCCAGAGGCCAAGAAGTCATTACCCCCCGGAAAAGGGGCCCATAGTCTCGACTGGTGATTATCCTCCAGTTCATACGATGACTACACATTTGTGTTCTTCTTCCCCAAGGCCTCATTCTTGTACTGCATCTATTCTAACTGTAATTACAAAGTCATCACCATCCAGACCTAGCCTAGTGTTAGTTGCTTAGTCGTGTCTGACTCTTTACGACCCCTTGGACTGTAGCCCACCAGGATCCTCTGTCTACAGAATTCTCCAGGCAAGAATACTGGAGTGGGTAGCCACGCCCTTCTCCAGGGGATCTTCCTGAACCAGGTACCAAACCTGGGTCTCCTGCATTGCAGGCAGATTCTTTACCAACTGAGCTACCAGTTCACTGAGCCAGTTCACTTTGCTTAGAAGTCACAGCAGCCAAGAAGCAAGTCACTTTAGGTTCCATCTCTCCCTCTCATTGTGCTCAGTATCTTCACCAGTTGCATCTTGAGAATGGCTTGCTGAATTGAACAAAGGTAGAAATTTCAAATTCTGCATCTTCAAAAGCAAAAGACAGTCATAAAAATCGTAGCTTGAAAAGCTGCTGGATTGCAGAATATATATGGCTATTTAAGAGTTTGTACATCCTCTACTTAAGGACATATAGACCTCTTAGAAAATTCAGAACAATTTACATTAATGTTTCATTTGTCTTGAAATCGGGCTCATGAGCACAGTGCTCAATAAACTGAGCTATCTATTTAGTCACAGACATTTATGCTTTTGCATGTGCTCTTCACAGTTACTATTTCAGGGACTGTTGAAGAAAAGTCACAGCCCAAATGCTATATATTTGCCTGTTTCTCAGTTTATAACAAGAATTTTTCAAACGACAAGTATAAACACTTTCAACTTTCCTTGAACCTAAGCCTTTTTAAATGTCTATTCTGCCTTTGCTAGTGAAGTAAGGGTAACATATTATCTAATCCTGTATGTCACATTGTATTGTCTAGATATTATATCACCTAGTATTGTCACGATTCTCACCTGTTGCTTATTAATTTCATGCAAAGTCTGACTGGTTTTTCAAAAGTAGATCAGTAATAATGGCCAATATTTATACAATATTTACCATGTGCAAGACCTTACTCATTGCTTCTATTAATTCATGCAGACCTCACCTAAACCCTAGGAGATGTATACTATTACTTTCCAAGGCCTCCGGGAGCTGTCATTTGTTTTTGTTTTTTTAATTCCTACTCCTAAACTAACAAAATAAAAATAAAGATCAGAGGGATAACAAAATAAATTATATGTCCTTATATCAGACCAAGGTAACTTACTTCATATTGCAAATGATTAATGTGATCACTAAAATAATAAAGTGCATTAATTCCTAGGCTATTTGCTCATACCAAATTTCCCAGGGTTAATCTCACACGCAGTGTGTGAGACACACACCCACCAGATACTCCAGACATGTAGTTACCCAGGCTTCAGACAGAGTAAGAACCGTAGACTAGAACAAGCACAAAAATTTGCAATCCAATTTTTATATGAAATATAAGTCTCACTTTCTCTACCAAATCTGCCAGGTGAGACTGAAGTTATATTCCCTGCCCTTCTCCCCAGCCTCTGGCAGAGGTGCTAATGAGCAGAAAAATGAGAGTCTACAGCCTAGAATAATCTACAGACTAGAAAAACCAATTTCTGAAATCTCGAGAGCTGATTTATTAAATCTTCACTCATTTGCACCATAAAAGAGGCCCAAATCCAAGATAAAATATCCCCAAATAAATATATTCCTTTATAAAATAAGCACATATTCAAAAGTCTGGCATGATCATGAACAGTAAATTATACATTTAATATTATTTTAGTATTTATAATTTCCCCAAATCGTTCTATTATCTCTCTCTTTTGTCCTTCTATGTGAGTGAATATTCCAAGTGCCTAGAATAGAGCAGGGCACACAGTAAGTATTCAATAAAGGTTTTGTAGTTGTTGTTCAGCCCTGCCTGACTCTTTGCAACCCCATGGACTGCAACACGCCAGGCTTCCCTGTCCTTCACCATCTCCCAGAGTTTGCTCAAACCCATGTCCATTGAGTTGGTGATGCCATCTAACCATCTTATCCTCTGTTGTCCCCTTCTCTTTCTGCCTTCAATCTTCCCCAGCATTAGGGTCTTTTCTAATGAGTCAGTTCTTCTCATCAGGTGGCCAAAGTATTGGAGTTTCAGCTTCAACATCAGTCCTTCCAATGAATACTCAGGGTTGATTTCCTTTAGGATGGACTGGTTGGATCTCCTTGCAGTCCAAAGGACTCTCAAGAGTCTTCTCCAACACCACAGTTCAAAAGCATCAATTCTTCAGTGCTCAGCTTTCTTTATGGTCCAACTCTTACATCCATACAGGACTGATGGAAAAACCATAGCTTTGATGATATGGACCTTTGTCAGCAAAGTCTCTGTTTTTAATATGCTGCCTAGGTTAGGCATAGCTTTTCTGCCAAGAAGCAAGCTTCTTTTAATTTCATGGCTGCAGTCACCATCTGCAGTGATTCTGGAGCCCAAGAAAAGAGAGTCTGTCACTATTTCCATTGTTTCCCCATCTATTTGCCATGAACTGACGGGACCAGATGCCATATTTTGAATGTTGAGTTTTAAGCCAGCTTTTTCACTCTCCTAGGTTCACTTAATGAAATGCACAAATGAATAGTTTAGGCACCTCAGCATTCCTGGAGTTTCTAGCCCATGGCTCCTGAAAACCACACTGCACACAAATACAAAGATATCTCTGCTGCTCCACTGCTTGAATCCTTCAAAGACTGTCCCACACCTCATCAGCAAGCCGAAGTGACGGACCGAACCCTGGCACAGAGCAGCCATGTTACATCACTGGCCTGTTATCTCACAGCTCTCGGCCTTAACAAGAGTGAGATGTCCCCCTGGTGTCCTCTCTTCCCTTCTGTCCACCTCATGCCTTAGCTGTGTTCTCCTGAAAGGCTGCACATATCACTGCATTTAGCTCACTGTTACTATTTGGGCATTTAACTGCCCGCTTCTTGTCTATGAGGGAATGTGATCCTAGTAATCACTGTGTCCCCAGAATCTACCAAAATATGAAAAACACAGCAGGTATCAATAAACGTGTACTGAATGCTTGAGTGGATGAATGGGTGGGCAAAATCAAACAGTACTACGTCTATTCATAAAAATCACAGGCAGCCATGCTCTTGAGGATGACAATTTCAGACTTGCCGGGAGGAAGCGAAAATAACCATAAATGGATTACACAAGAAAATACTCCCCGTAATTAGCAATGATTACAGAATGTATATTCATCATGTTCAAGACTTTCACTTCATTTCTCAAGGCAACTCTAAACTACACATCTGTGGATTCCCTGCTCCAGAAGTAATGTTCTGAAAGCAAATCTAAAGACAGCAATGATTTCCAGCTGGTGCTAAGGAAAAACAAGGTGGTCCTTGCAGTGCCATGCAGGTACACGGCTTCCACTTGGTTCAGAGGGAATGGAGGCTGGCTTGGCGCAGCCTCAACCATCAACCCACGAGCACACCAGTGCAACCCGCCTTCCTATAGAAGAGGAAGCTAGTAGAAGCCCAAGTACCTGGTGTGCACTGGACAGGCAATGAAGAATTTAGTCTAGCTTTAGCTTGCATTGGGTCGCTGGCCAGAAGTTTGGGGTTAGTGTCTTAACTGAGGAGTCACCTTTGGCACAGGTGCTAAGTGCCACAGGGGTACCTGAGTGTCAACACTAGCAAAAACAGACAGAAGACAAGAAAGCCTGCTTTTGCTACATCTGAGCTGCGTTAGGGAAGGTCCCACCATGTCTGCTCCTGCCCATCAGGCTCTGTCCCCAGACACAGTAGTGGGAAAAATGGCCTTTACTTCTTGAAAACAAAACTTCTGAAATTCTGTATCTTAAAAATAGAAAATAGATGGTAGTTTCTATTTTAGCAGATATTTCAGTTCAGTCGCTCAGTCGTGTCTGACTCTTTGCAACCTCGTGGTCTGCAGCATGCCAGGCTCCCCTGTCCATCACCAACTCCCAGAGCTTACTCAGATTCATGTCAATTGTGTCAGTGAGGCCATCCAGCCATCTCATCCTCTGTCATCCCCTTCTCCTACCTTCAATCTTTCCCAGCATCAGGGTCTTTTCCAGTGAGTCAGTTCTTTGCATCAGGTGGCCAAAGTATTGGAGTTTCAGCTTCAACATCAGTCCTTCCAATGAACACTCAGGACTGATCTCCTTTAGGATGGACTGGTTGGATCTCCTTGCAGTCCAAGGGACTCTCAAGAGTCTTCTCCAACACCACAGTTCAAAAGCATCAATTCTTCGGCACTCAGCTTTCTTTATAGTCCAATTCTCACATCCGTACATGACTACCAGAAAAACTATAGCCTTGACTAAAAGAACGTTTCTTGGCAAAGTAATGTCTCTGCTTTTTAATATGCTGTCTAGGTTAGACATAGCTTTTCTTCCAAAGAGCAAACGTCTTTTAATTTCATGGCTTCAGTCACCATCTGCAGTGATTTTGGAGCCCAAGAAAAAAAAGTCTGTCACTGTTTCCATTGTTTCCCCATCTATTTGCCATGAAGTGATGAGACCAGATGCCAGGGGATCTTCGTTTTCTGAATGTTGAGTTTTAAACCAGCCTTTTCACTTTCATCAAGAGGCTCTTTAGTTCTTCCTCGCTTTCTGCCGTAATGGTGTCATCTGCATATCTGAGGTTACTGATATTTCTCCCAGCAATCTTGATTCCAGCTTGTGCTTCATCCAGCCCAGCATTTCTCATGATGTACTCTGCATATAAGTTAAATAAGTACAGTGACAATATACAGCCTTAATGTACTCCTTTCCCAGTTTGGAACCAGTCTGTTCCATGTCCAGTTCTAACTGTTGCTTCTTGATCTGCACATACAGATTTCTCAGCAGCTATTTAAAACTTCCCATAATAATTTGCTCAAGAAGTTTTCTATAGTAAGTTTTTAGATATATGTCATAATGTTTATAATATCTCCACGCTTTAATTCTAAGGTAATTGGGACACAAAAAAAGCAAGTGATTATCTTGTTGAGGGAAAACACCAAAATACTAAGGACAATAGATTTAAACCTAGAATTCATCCCACCTGCTACAGGGTGACTTCATGTCACCACAAGCAGATCATATTCTTCTCTATGGATTGTTATATATTTGTGAAATTGTGGAAACTTTTGTTTTTCATTTCTAAAGCAATTCAGATAGGCATGATGCTTCTCTTCTGTGTGTGTGTGTGCGTGTGTGTGTGTGTGTGTGTGTATGTTTAACACCTTACACAGACAGTCCTTGGTACCCTCAAATATCACAATCTGAGTCCACTGTATTCCCACCAGCTAACCCTTCATGACCCCAAAGTGACAAAGTAGAATTTCTACTTCAAAGCAAGCCACTATTTCATAAAAAAAGAAAGGAGGGGGGCTTTCGTCCATTTTTTTTATAGAAAAATATATAAATGATTACCATTTATATATATTTTATGTTCACTCCCTCATCGTGTTTTCATCACCAACATGCTGTGCCAACTGTATTTGTAAAAATGTATCTTTTTATTTCTATTTTTAAAAATAGGTGTTCTCTCAACCCCAAGTGCTTCCTGTCAACTCAAACTTTACTAAAGCAGTTATTGGGGATACTTTTGTAATTATGTAAAGCAGAAAGAGATGAAAGCCTTCTTCCTTCCTAAGCCTTTCCCTAAGTCACCTTAGCCCAGATTTCTCTCATCTTGAAATCCCATTCCTCCTCCTCTCTTCACCCCTCTTGCATTTTGCTGATCAAAGAAACAAACCCTCAAATGCCTCCACTCCTCCTATGATTCCTGCACTTGGGGAACAACCTTCTCTTGCTCCTCTGTTCCATCACATGCAAACTTTGGCCTGGCTCCCTAGGTCCTCCTTGTCCCAGTGTACCAGCACACAGTGCTCAACGGGCCCACTCCAATGCAGTCAGAGAACTCACAGTCCACACCCATTTGGACTTCAAAGCCTCCTCCTTCATGAACTGCCCAACAACTCCACCCAGTCTGCAAGGGCCAGAATGGCTCAGGCCCAAAGAACACTCTGGAAAGGTGACTAGACACAATTCTCTATACCTGTGTATTTCTGTACTATTAGCATATCACTCTCTGTAATCTGGCAGGGCCAGTCTATAGTTTGAGGGGGAGAACTGACAGATATTTGAAAAATGATTTTAAGTGACTAAGTTATAACTACAAAGGGCAGGAAAACACATAACCTCTTTAATCATCAAGACCAAGAGTTCTGGCAATGAATGTACTAAAATAAAGATTTTCACCACTTGTAAATTCTTTTAACAGGCTTTCTCTTAACAATACACAAAAAGAAACAAATATATGGAAGTCCCATATGGACAGACAATAGAGAGAGAAGTGCCCCTCAAAAAGTCTCTACAGGAATGCAGGTCCCTGGGTACCTTGAACCATATTTTGATGTGGTTTGAGGCATGGGCCCACATTTGGCAACAATGATGCCCTGTCTAGACTGCGGCTCCCGGATGGAAAGGTTTGTGCCTAAAGTATTTGTGAATTTCCAGTGACCAGTATTTCCAATGACCAGAATTTCCAATGTGCCAGAGCCCAGTACAAAGAAAACACTCAATAAATGGTTGCTTAGTAAAGAGAGGCTTGTTCTGAACCTTAGATCCTAGATTCAGGGGAAAAGAAACAAAACTACAAAGAAATTTCAGGTTTATTTACAAAAATCTATGTACAAAGATTATTACACATAAGGTTTAATCCAAACACTAGGAGAAAAATTTTTTCAAGCTTTTGGTGGAATCCATTATCTGGAAATATTGATTTACCTATTTTCAATTGTCCATTTACCTTCCCCATCCAACAAAATCTCTTTTCTTTAGGGCAGGGTTAGCAGACTTGTTCAGAGAGTCAAATTTTGCCTACTATCTATTTTTGTAAATAAAGTTTTATTGCAAAAAGCTATATCCATCTATCTGTTGTTCAATAACTGCTTTCATCCTACAAAGGCAGAGCGCTGAGGACTGCCACAGAGAATTGACCTGCAAGCCTAAAATACTTGCTATCTGCCCTTTGTAAGTTCAGAGAAGGCAATGGCACCCCACTCCACTACTCTTGTCTGGAAACTCCCATGGACGGAGGAGCCTGGTAGGCTGCAGTCCATAGGGTCGCTAAGAGTCGGACACAACTGAGGGACTTCACTTTCACTTTTCTTTCTCATGCACTGGAGAAGGAAATGGCAATTCACTCCAGTGTTCTTGCCTGGAGAATCCCACGGACGGAAGAGCCTGGTGGGCTGCCATCTATGGGGTCACACAGAGTTGGACACGACTGAAGCGACTTAGCAGCAGCAACAGCTTTACAAGTTAGGGCATCATGTAATACTTACTATCCAATAAAATATGACTCTTAAAACAGCTCCAACACTTTACTGAGCTGAAGTTATTTACAAGTTAACCAAATGTGCTGTTTACTTCTGGCCACTATGGTTTTATTACAACCTCGAAATTGAAATTCACTAAAGACATGCCTCAAAAAAATAGAAGCCTAATGATAAGGAAAATTTTTGCTTGCCCCTCTAACTTATACCATGATATACTTAAAGCCTTTGAGAGCCCATGAAGAGCAGAAGAAATTTCAGAGAGGTAAGAGGAGGAAAGGAAAAACTACACAGAAAAGCTAAAAAGAAATTCAAGGCTATACCATTTGAAGCAAGGGACAAGGCACGCAACACCTTCTTATCTCCAAAGATGTAGCAAATGTGGTATTAAGGCAAAGAGGGCTGATTAATGCTAAAGAAAAACAACAACAACAAAAAATGGTAGCAAGAACAAGGGACTGTTTTGGTCGGGTACGTTGGCTCATCCAGACTAAAAGGCTATCACAGAAAACTGCCAGCCCTATGCAAGGAACTCTCAATGAAGACAGTACGAAGAGACCAGAGGTGTTTTCACCCTGACCTCTACCCGTCACACCAGAAGGTTCCCTCCACCCAGCTTTCTGTAACTGCAAAGAAGCCAAGTCAGACCTCACCACCTGCCTACACATCCTCAGCGCAAAGAGCTCTCTTACCAGCTGGGAGGCCTCACCTTCCTCTGAAAATACCTTGTTTATTCCTACCAAGTCCACCTTCATCCCTCTTTCATCCATTCAAATGCCACCCATCCTTCACGGTCCCATTCATAATCCCAACCAGCAAAGCTGTACCACTCAGAGAGGGATCCATTCATAAAGATGATGGTATGAAGGGTATTCACGGAGCTGTGCAACATGGCGGCCCCAAGCTCAACTCCTCTATAAAATCTCTCCACCATCACAGCAGGTTAGCACTCCCTTCTCCCTTTCCTAAAACCATACATGTATCTCATGCCTCCACTGGACTCACATTACATGTTTTTTCCATACCTAAGTGAGTAGTGACACAAACAAACAGTACTCAAGTGTGTTGGACCTTGTGCTAAGTGCTCTGGAGGCATCATTGTATTCAACTCTCAAAACAATCCTATGAGTAGGCATTGTCACCATTTTCCAGTTTTACAAATGAGGCAGCTAACACAAAAGAGTTAAATTTGCTGGAGGCCACATAAGCTGAACCAGGATTCTGACAGGGGTCTGATTCCAAGGTCCTTAAATAATTCTCTAACTCTCACCTAATAGAGGTCCCCCACTATAGACACACTGGTGGTTTTGAGGTGGGGGGGAGGGGGTAGGAGTGATTCATAAACCTGAGAATAATTAGACCACAGAAGTTCTTGCACTGCTGCAAAGTTCTAGGCCCCACAACAGACTTCCCAATCTGGGGATCTGGCAAAGGGACTGAGTATCCTCAAGGAATCTGGCTTTGAAGGTCAGCGGTATTTGATTGCAGAACTTTCACAAGACTGGAGGAAACAGACTCTTGGAGGGCACAACAAACCCTTGCGCACACCAGGACCCAGGAGAAAGGAGTAGTGACCCCACAACAGACTGTGCCAGACTTAACCTGTAAGTGTTTAGGAGTCTCTGGTGGAGGCGTGGAGTCAGGGGCACTGACTACAACAGTCCTGTGAGGCACGACATGCTGGCTTAAGTTCTTTTGAAAGAGGTCACCGTTACCACCATTACCCCTACCACAGTTTGGCCCAAGACCAAACAAGATCCAGATTTCTCCACAACTAGTCCCTCCCACCAGGAGGCTTGCACAAGCCTCTTACGCTCATCTATCAGAGGGCAAACAGAATGAAAACCACAATCACAGAAAACTAACCGAACCGATCACATGGACCACCGCCTTGTCTAACTCAATGAAACTATGAGCCACGCCATGCAGGGTCACCCAAGCTGGAGGGGTCATGGTGGAGAGTCCTGTCAAAACACGGTTCCCTGGAGAAGGGAATGGCGAACCACTTCAGCATTTTTACCTTGAGAACCCCATGTGTGTGTAGTTGCTCAGTCATGTCTGAACCTTTGCAACACCTTGGACTACAGTATGATAGGCTCCTTTGTCCATGGGATTCTCAAGGCAAGAATACTGGAGTGGGTTGTCATTTCCTTCTCCAGGGGATCTTCCCAACCCAGGAATTGAATCCACGCCTCCTGTGTTTCCTGCATTGCAACTGGATTCTTTACCCCTTGAGCCATTGGAGAAGCCCTGAGAATCCCATGAACAGTATGAAAAGACAAAAAGACAGGACAATGAAATATGAAGCCTCCAGGTCAGCAGGGTTCCAATATGCTACTGGAGAAGAGTGGAGAAGCAGCTCCAAAAGGAATGAAGAGTCTGAGTCAAAGCAAAAACAACACCCAGTTGTGGATGTGTCTGTTGGTAGAAGTAAAGTCTGATGCTGTAAAGAACAATATTGTATAGGAACCTGGAATGTGAAGTCCCTGAATCAAGGTAAGTTGAAAGGGCTCAAACAGGAGATGGCAAGAGTGAACATCAACATTTTAAGAGGCAGTGAACGATAAGGACAGGAATGCGCAAATGTAATTCAGATGACCATTATATCTATTTCTGTGGGCAAGAATCCCTTAGAAGAAATGGAGTAGCCTTCATAGTCAAGAAAAGAGTCCAAAATGCAGTACTTGGGTGCAATCTCAAAAGCAACAGAATGATCTCTGTTCATTTCCAAGGCAAACAATTCAGTATCACTGTAATCCAAGTCTATGCCCTAACCACTAATGCCAAAGAAGCTGAAGCTGAACGGCTCTATGAAGACCTACAAGACCTAGAACTAACACACATGCACAAAAAAAAAAAAAAATGTCCTTTTCATTATAGAAAACTGCAATGCAAAAGTAGGAAATCAAAAGGTACTTGGAGTAACATGCAAGTCTGGCCCTGGAAACAAAATGAAGCAGGGCAAAGGCTAACAGAGTTTTGCCAAGAGAATGCACTGATCATATGAAACACCCTCTTAGAACAACACACGAGACGACTCTACACACGGACATTGCCGGATGGTCAATACTGAAATCCGATTCATTACATATTCTTTGCAGTGGAAGATGGAGAAGCCTTATGCAGTCAGCAAAAATAAGACCAGAAGCTAACTGCAACTCAGATCACGAACTCCTTATTGCAAAATTCAGACTTAAGTTGAATAAAGTAGGGAAAACCACTAGATCATTCAGGTATGACCTAAATCAAATCCCTTAGGATTATACAGTGGAAGTGACAAATAGATTCAAGGGATTAGATCTGGTAGACAGAGTGCCTGAAGAACTATGGACGGAGGTTCATAATATTGTACAGGAGGGAGTGATCAAAATCATCCCCAAGAAAAAGAAATGCAAAAAGGCAAAACGGTTGTCTGAGGAGGCCCTACAAATAGCTGAGTAAATAAGAGAAGTGAAAGGTATAGGAGAAAAGGAAAGTTATACCCATCTGAATGCAGAGTTCCAAAGAATAACAAGGAGAGATAAGAAAAGCCTTCCTAAGTGAACAGTGCAAAGAAATAGAGGAAAACAATAGAATGGGAAGGACTAGAGATCTCTTCAAGAAAATTAGAGATACCAAGGGAATATGCAAAGACAGGCACAATAAAGGACAGAAACAATATAGACCTAACAGAAGCAGAAGATACTAAGAAGAGGTGGCAAGAATACACAGAAGAACTATACAAAAAAACATCTTCATGGCCCCAATAACTACGATAGTGTGATCACTCGCCTAGAGCCAGACATCCTGGAGTGTGACATCAAGTGGGCCTTAGGAAGCATTATTATGAACAAACTGAGTGGAGGTGATGGAATTCCAGCTGAGCTATTTCAAATCCTAAAAGATGATGCTGTGAAAGTACTGCACTCAATATTTAGAAAACTCAGCAATTTTAGAAAAACTCAGTGTCCACAGGACTGGAAAAGGTCAGTTTTCATCCCAATCTCAAATAAAGGTAATGCCAAAGAATGTTCAAACCATTGCACAATTGTGCTTAATTCACATGCTAGCAAGTTAATGCTCAAAATCCTTCAAGCAAGGTTTCAACAGTATGTTAACCAAGACTGAGGAACCAGAGATCAAATTGCCAACATCCATTGCATCACAGAAAAAGCAAGGGAATGACAGAAAAACATCTGCTTCTGCTCCATTGACTATACTAAAGTCTTTTACTGTGTGGATCACAACAAACTTTAGAAAATTCTTAAAGAGATGGGAATATCAGACCACCTTACCTGCCTCCTGAGAAATCTGTATGCAGGTCAAGAAGCAACAGTTAGAACTGGACATGGAACAACAGACGGGTTCCAAATTGGGAAAGGAGTACGTCAGAGCTGTATATTGTCACCCTGCTTATTTAACTTATATGCAGAGTACATCATGCAAAATGCCGGGCTGGATGAAGCACAAGCTGGAATCAAGATTGTCGGGAGAAATATCAATAACCTCAGATATGCAGAAGACACCATCTTAATGGTAGAAAGTGAAGAGGAACTAAAAAGCTTCTTAATGCAAGTAAAAGAGGAGAGTGAAAAAAATGGCTTAAAACTCAACATTCAGAAAACTAAGATCCTGGCATCCGGTCCCATCACTTCACAGCAAATAGACAGGGAAACAATGGAAACAGTGACAGACTATTTTCCTGGACTCCAAAATCACTGCGGATGGTGACTGCAGCCATCAAGTCAAAATGCTTACTCCTTGGAAGAAAAGCTATGACCGACCTAGACAGCATATTAAAAAGCAGAGACATTACTTTGCCGACAAAGGTCCATCTAGTCAAAGCTATTGTTTTTCCAGCAGTCATGTATGGTTGTGAAAGCTAGACAATAAAAAAGGCTGAGTGCCAAAGAATTGATGCCTTCGAACTATGGTGCTGGAGAGGACTCTTGAGAGTCTCTTGGACTGCAAGGAGATCCAATCAGTTATTTAGTGATGCCTGCCCCAATAAATCAACCCTGAATATTCCTTGGAAGGACTGATGCTGAAGCTGAAGTTCCAGTGCTTGGGCCACCTGATGTGAAGAGCCAACTCACTGGAAAAGATCCTGATGCTGGGAAAGATTGAAGGCAGGAGGAGAAGGGGATGACAGAGGATGAGATAGTTGGATGGCCTCACCGACTCAATGAACGTGAGTTTGAGCAAACTCCAGGAGACAGTGGAGGACAGTCTGGTGTGCTGCAGTCCATGGGGCCACCAAGCATCAGACAGGACTGAGTGACTGAACAACAACTCTCACCTAGAAGGTACTCAATGAAACCTGCTTTGTGGACCAAAACTCTAGTTCAACCCTTTTAGCTAGTCCCTTAGTCTTTTCACTTCCTACCTGACAAGAGCCCACAGGGTGGGAAGTCTGTGAGACAGATGACTCTCCTAGTGCCCTTTCATCCCTCAAAAATTGGGTGCCTTCATGACTCCATGGCAATGGTACAAATACCAAATATTCCTACTTCTCATTCCTGCGAGCAAGCGCATCACACAGTTAACAATCATCTTCCATGTTTCTTTAGAATAGAAACATGCACGTCTTTATCTTTGATGACTGAGCTCATCAAACTACACACAGTCAAAAATAAACACAATTATGGGGGAGTAGGTCTGTTCCAGTCTACTCTATGGGTAACAAAATGATTGATGGGATCTTGGAGCTGTGGTCAAAATGAACACAGTCCTCTCCTTTACCTCCTCCCTCCTACCCCCGGTGAGATGAGGGATTAAGTACAACAGAGACACCCAGCTCCCTACTCTGATGTGAAAATTCCACAGTTAGAGAAGCATTAAAAAGGTCTCCTCCTGAACTGATTTCAAGTGTTTAATTATAGGCATCATGTAATTATATGCATCCACACTTTATCGCTGTTTTCTAATGAGGTTGGCAAGGAGAGAGACACTCAGCATTCGATTCTTAATTTAATGGGCTTGTTTTTCTGCTTACTGTAACAGCTTGCTGAGGGAGCACTGGAGAGAGAGTCTGCTAGGCTTTAGAAGAGGTGGCCAGGATAAAACAGCTCCCTGTGGATGCAACCCATCTGGAAAAAGACCAAGACTGGAAACACTGTTGGGAAGACGGGCATCCAAGGTGAGCCACATCCTTTAGAGATGGATGAAACTTTGACTGCAACCTTCCCATGTTCTAATAAGATTTTGAATTTGAAAAACAAGGGGGCTGAGTGGGAGGGGGTGCCACAGCTGCTTAAGCTAAAGGCACCTTTCAGTTTCCTTGCAAAAGTTTCCAAGCTGAGTGGAAGAATCAACATCCATTATACAAAGCGCGGCCTTGAGAGGCGGCAGTGCTCCAGGGTGGGGGTCCCAGCCAGAGAAAGTCCTCCCAGTGAAAGAAGTTACTATGAACCTAAGGCCCTGCCCCCATGAAGGCGGGGAGTCAGCGGCTCATCTGGGAATTTGCCACCTCCAAGCGTTGCATGTGAGGAAGCAGTGAGAGGTGGCAGATGGGATGGGGTGAGGGTGGGGGTGACGCTGCCCCCGGAAAGCTGTGGGGTTAACAACTCCGGTGGAAATAGGAGTGTTAAGCATTCAAATAACCGAGAAGCAGCTGCGGTAATTTCTGAAATAACTTGGGGGGGGGTGGTAATCAAAATACAGCATGACATTCACTGTTAGGTAGATGGCGAGAATGATCCCTGGATTGAGACTAAGACTAAAACCCAAGGCACTAAGCCCTGCTCTACTGGCATCTAAACCTAGGCCCCGGCTTTTGGGTAAAACTGGTTGTCGCGTGTTCCCCCATCTGAGACTTGCAAGAAGAGTTCCCCAGAACAGGGTCCAAGACATACCTACCCAATATTTAAATCCAGCCTTTCCCGAAGGCCCTGTATGGACACCAGACTTAGGCACTGAAGCCTAAGAAGGGGCTCCTAAAAATTCAGATAAACTATGCTTCTTGAATTCCTCCACTGTAGCAAAAATAGAAAGAATGTATAATCCTTGTAAGGGTTTTTAAAATTCAGCCAAATTTTAAAATTTTAACTAGCAAATAGGACCATATGAAATTTTTCTTGTTAAAATGGCAAAAAATTAAAGCCCTCCTAAAAGAACGCTTTATTATAATTCCTTACTATAACCCAGTAGCTGTCCCGTCCCATGTAACATATTGGTCCATACAATATCTTTTGGCTGATTAAAAATTTGGGTTAAGAAATGGGAGTCTGGGACAAAAGACAGTGATATACATATGTGAAATAAGGTTGTAGACATTACAGAAGTCTCCTTAATTCCACATCTAGATGTTTTGACCATTTCTGAAGGGTGGGCAGAGGGCTTAAAACTACAGAATTCACACACTTCAGTGGGAAGAGACACAGATTATCAGACTGGTCTCATGTTCCTGGTTCTACCACGTCATTTTGCGTCGAGTGTTCTGTGAGATTCTCAAGTCTTGTCTGTTTCATCTCCGCAAACAGGCAGCCCACTTTGGTTTCATTGGAAAATCTTGATCTGTATGCAGCTGGTGCTTATTAGGAGATGTTAGCTGTCTGCTCAAGGATCTCAAAGAGTGATGTATTGAGCTCATTTAATGCAAATGGTCTTATAATTCTGTCTCAACCTTCTCTCTGCAGCCTCCTACTCTTTCTAGGGCAGGGTAATGGAAATGACTTCAAGAAATGGGGAAAGTGTGATTTAAGTAACTCAACTGAGCTTATTTCCCTTTGGGAAAGGACACCTAGCTGACTAGGCTCAGAAATTAATTAAGTGGCATCTGACCCCTATTAGTTATTTAAAGTTAGCAATAATTTTACTAACAAAGAGAAGGTGTTCCAGTCAGCTCAAATGAACATCAGGACTCTGTGCTTTCAGCCTACTGAATGATTGAACTTCCTGAATTTCCCTCACAGCTGTCTCAGAATTTTCTTGAATGTTTGGCTGACACAGAAAAGTCAGAATTAGGGGGGCGGGGGGGGGGAGTCAGAATCCAGTACATGAAAGGTGGTTTGGGGGTGTCTGTGGATAATGAAGGAAAGTGTGAGTTGTTTGGGAGCCAAGTGTTCACACGTGGGCACCCGTCTCAAAAAAACGAATTACTTTCTTGCTGCCTTAATGCTCTCCCTTAACTTCCCTCTCCAACCTTACTCTTCTGACATTTTTTAAACTGAAGTATTGGTGTCTTACAATATTATGTTAGTTTCAGGCTTCCCTGGTGGCTCAGAGGTTAAAGCGTCTGCCTGCAATGCAGGAGACTAAGGTTCGATCCCCGGGTTGGGAAGATCCCCTGGAGAAGGCAATAGCACCCCACTCCAGTCCTCTTGCCTGGAGACTCCCATGGACGGAGGAGCCTGGTGGGCTACAGCCCACAGGGTCCACAAAGAGTCGGACTCGAGTGAGTGACTTCACTTTCACTTTCAAGTGCACAACACAGTAATTCAACGTTTTTACAGATTAAACTCCACATATAATTATAAAATACTGATTATATTCTCTGAGATGGACATCACATACCTGTAACTTATTCATACTGAGTAGTTTGTACCTCTTCCCCTATCGTGCCCCTCCTGCCACCCCTCTCTAGTAACCACTAGTTTGTACCCATGAGTCTGCTTTAATTGATTTCCTTTTTAGATTTTGCATGTAAGTGAAACCATACAGTATTTGTCTTTATATGACTTACTTAGTCTGATCATCTCTAGGTCCATCTGTATTGCCACAAATAGCATTATTTCATTCTTTTTTATAGCTGAGTAATACTGCATTATGTAGACATACGCTGTCTTTATCCATTCATCTGTCGAGGGGCACTTAGGTTGCTTCCGTATCTTGGCAATTGTCAGTAATGCTGCCATGAACATTGGGGTGCACGTAACTTTACAAATTAGCATTTCTGCTTTCTCTCTCTCAACTAATAAAGGGCCAGGTAACAGGAAGTGCCCACACAGTCACACCACAAAGAGCTCCCAGTCCTAGGCACTGCTCCCCTAAGAGGCCTTTTCCAGCCACATTACATTCCCTTTTTGCTCCCCAGCCAGTGCCTCCCTCCAAACTGCTCCCCAAACCACCAGACCTTCATCTGGCCCAGAAGCTTCCAAACCCCACGCTACCCTACAATGTTGCTGTACAAACAACACTGTATTTTTTCAACCACAATATGTATTATATAAAGTATCCCTAGAGTAATATTTACTTCCATGGTGGCTCTCATGGTAAAGCGTCTGCCTACAATGCAGGAGATCGGGGTTAGATAGCTGGGTCAGGAAGATTCCCTGGAGAAGGAAATGGCAACCCACTACAGTATTCTTGCCTGGAAAATCCCATGGATGGAGGAGCCTGGTAGGCAACAATCCATGGGGTCGCAAAGAGTTGGACACGACTGAGTGACTTCAGTTCAGTTTTAGGGCAATATGTATTTTTTTCCATTCCTAGAACTAACAGGAACAGCCCCCAAAGAAAAACTGAAACCAAAAGTTAACTTCCATCATGGATTCTCTTTTCACTCAGAAAGCAAATGCTCTACACCACTAGACCACACCCTCTAGATCAAAACAGTGACACAGGCTTCCAGAATGTACAAAAACCCACTTTGCACAGTAGCAGCCAACATGTGCAAATACTTTCATTGCAAAATTGAAGAGTGTAGCTCACGGAATACATGCAGGAATGCTAATGTGAGTAATTACACAGGTGGTTATGCAACACTGAACTCATACTTCAATTTGGCAGAAGGATAAACACTTCCAGGATAGTTTGCAAGGCTCAATTACCTAGATCGGCTGGTTAATTTCCTTTACATCTGCAAGAGCTCCCCCAAAGTCAATCATTTTCCAACAGAAAAGTCACTGCTAGAAACTTGTTCTACGTAAGCAAGCAAAGTATACACTTGTACTAAACTGACTCAACATTTTTAAATGAGCATCTTTATCAGGAGCTGACCTGCACAGACATGACTATTCCTTTGTGTCCTACAAGTTAAACCTTTACTCTTGAAAACATGAATCTGAAGAATATCCATTAACTCATATGTGCAGGCACTATTCTATAAGATGCTAGGGATACAGCAATGCACAAAATAGGCAAAAATTCCTGCCTTCAGGAGGCTCATGTCCTGCCAGGGGTAAAAGAATACAGTCACATAAATAAGACATAGGACATGTTAGATGATGATCAAAGTGGGATGGAGAAAAAGGAGAATGGGGTGGGGTTGGGTGGTGTAATTTAAACATCAGGGAAGAGGTAACATTGCTCAGAGACCTAAAGAAGGTTGAGGGAAGGTGCCAAGCCAGTGTAATTCGGGGGTGGGGGGGGAAGCTTTCCAGGCAGAGAGGGAACAGCTAGTTCAAAGACCCTGAAAGAGGAATATGCTTGGTCGGTTCAGGGAGCAAAAATCTACATTTAGCTAATTGTTCCATAATTTGGGGGGGGGGGGTTAAAAAACTGTATCCCACATAGAGATTTTAAAAGACTTCATTGTTTGCAGTTTTGGAGTTTTCTCTTAAATGTATATAGCCTCTGACATGACTGTGATTCATAGAAATGTATGTTCTGTGCTTCGCTGCATCCCTACATGCACTGACAGCTCCTAGTTTACAGTGAGTTAAATCCCAAGGGCTCTGCAAGTATGTTTAGCACCGCAGCAACCAAAGCTAGTACAGCACTCAGAGATGCTAAGTCAAAGATGACTTTATATGAATTCAAGGAATGGTGTGCAGGAACCTCTACTTCTATTCCCTAAAGTCACCACCATCCTCCTCGTGTGTTCTGGTGTCAAGGTAGTGGAAGATCAGCAAAAAAAATCTCCAAAAATGGAGGCAAGCTCAAAACAGAGCTGGAAGGGGAAAAATAACCAATCTCCACACTTTCAAAATAATAGTGTAATCCAATTTTCTTTCTTAAAAATTACAGATTTTTTGGGAAAAAAAGCCTAAGAATTCTAATTTTGGATACTAAGGAAAGAAAAGGAGAACTGTGTATGTGAAAGAACAGAATGTGAATCCCCAGAGAAAAGTCAGGGTGGAGTGAAAGGAGCCAGGACCAAGGGTCAGGCACACGTGGATGCCCTCTGCAGTCCACCAATCATGCAGCCATGTCAGGGGTTGAGGGTGGGAGGCTGGGAGAAAGTTGGCTCTGATCATAAAAGGGGACATCGAGGGATCCTTGGAAGGCAGTTCAGTATCTTGACTGTGATGGTCACGTGAATTGTCACACATGATAAAACTTCACAGAACTAAACACACATACAAGTGTATGTAAATGTCTGGAAATCTAAATAAGATTGCTGATTGTATCAAAGTTAATTTCTTCATTGTGAACCTGCAACACTGTTATGCAACATGTTATCACTGGAGGAAATGGATGAAAGGAATAGAGGGTCTCATTTCTTACAACTGCATAGGAACCTACAATCATCTCAAACAAGTGGTTTAAAAAAAACATCTCATCACCTTAAAAAAAAAAAAAAGTGGCTGGCATGTTATAAAAACTCTCTAAGTGGCATATCAGGCACGTTATCTGTCATCTATAAGCGGGAACTGCAAGTTCTTACTTCTCGCTTTAGATTTCCGAAGAAATCCTCAACACCATCCTTGAGTGAGCACGCTGTGTGAGGGTTCATCCCATGCAGGTCATCACCACCGCCACCTCTGGACCCCAGCCCCCTGAAACCTCACCAGTACCCAAGGGAAATACAGACACCCTTGATATAATGAAACTTACAGACAGGAATCCATTTACCACACTATTCAAAGAACAGTTTTTCTACTTCTGAATAATAAATACATGCACACTAATATAAAGGAGCTCTCTGAATTCCCTGGCAGTCCAGTGGTTAGACTCTATGCTTCACTGCAGGGGGCTTGGGTTCAATTCTTGGGAGGTGCAGCCAAACCAAAAAGAAAAAACAAAGTGAAATAAAAGCTTTCTGAAAAGAGAAAAATCTATTTTCATGGACTAGATTAGCATTTTCCAAACTGTTCCCCAACCAAGGAACACTAGTCCTCTCCCTACAGGGACTAATAATGCTATACTACTGCTACTACTACTGATAATAATAATTATAAAATTTCATAATCAAGTAAATTTGGGAAATACTATACACATTTTCCTCTGTGAGAGCTCTAGTTGGGAGAGGGGACTCCCCTTCATCTATCTCATCATTTTCCAAACTTACTTGTTCACAAGACCATTTTATTATACCTGCTGGCATCCTGAGAGATACTTCCGAGATCTAGAATTATAAAAATCATTCATTATCAGTCAGCTACTCACTACCCAGTTTCTTTACCCAATACATACTTTAGAAGACAAACAGGTGGTTTTTCTACAGCTAGGGCAGTAGTTTTAACTGCATGCAATTGGCTATCAATAAACGTTTGCTAAATTAGATTCAATGCAGGAACAATTTCCAGGATGACAACTCTAGGCATAGGAGAAGTAGCAATTCCTGTTTTTAAGTCTCAGTTGAGAAAACAAAAGTGCCCTTTTCTAGAAGTTTCTGAAAGTTTCTTAAAAACTTGTCTCCTCCTGAGTGACAATTAAAACAGCAGTTTACAATATGGTATCATTATAAAGAATAAGGTCATGACTAAAAAAATCCATACTAAAAACTCTAGCACCTGAAATTCCATTAGCAGCATATAGGGCTTTTCATATCAAAAATAAAGAAAAAGCTTTAAGTGATTATTTCTGTGTGAGAGAATGAGTTAAATTTGTCATTTCGTGAAGATGACTTCAGCTGAAATGAATTTCAAATGTCAGAGATTAGGCTTGGATGAGAGCAAGACAAAAGTGAAAACCCTGAATCCTAAGGAGGGACAGAAGGAGAAAGAGAAAAGGAGGCAGGAGTCATCAAAAATGAGCCTCATTTAATTCACAGGTCCCTCAGGGCCAAAGACACTGCTTTACAATTACACATGTCCATTTATAGAAATAACCTATACTCAACTTGGAGAATCATAAACCAACTGGAAAATTAAAGGAATTAACCCCAGTAATTTTTAAAAGAATGAAACTTGTTAGAAAAATGAATACAAAACAAAATTACAGTTCCTTAAAAAATACAGAGCTCTTGAGGAATACGTACTTGGAAATTAGCTCAATTATACACATTTCCAGGTAAAGGTTTGGAAAGGCAGAATTTATCATGAACTCCTCACATACTGGAAAAATGTTTTAATCACCAAAGGATAATAAAATGAACTCACTGAGCATTCCACTCCAAGGCACACTCATGCCTTTTAAGAACATTCCCAACATGTCTGAAAACCAAATGGGTTTCAGATGAACCCTCAATTTAACCAAGAGACCCTGGCTTCCCAAGAATTCCTGGTCTTCAAGGCTGCTATGTAGAACTGAGCAATGGTTTAGACATCCCACTGCAGTGAATAATGTTCCCATTGCAGGAATACGGCTATCAAGTACATCCACTTCTCAGTATGAAGAGGCCAGGTCTAATTCTAACACTTCCAATAAACTAAGATGTCAACAGACAGGTGTCCATCTGGCCCTCCATCCTGCTTTCTCTGCGGTCCTCCCCTCCCTGAAGCATCACACGAACACCCCTCTCCCCTTGGCTACAATTATTTGAGCAACTTTTGCCTTGGCTGTCTCACTGTCTCTTCTTGACCCAGAAAATAAGATGGCAAAAAATTAAGTATTTTAGTTTAAAAAAAAAAAAATCTCTTCTGGTAATTGAGCTGAAACTGACATAACAACAAGGAAGAAGTATCTGTGGTTTTAGCAGAGGTCCTAATGAGCTCTTTTCAGAACTCAGGAACCCCACAAGACTAAACAAATGAGAGAAAAGAAAGTCAATAGAAAATTTCTAAATCTGCTGAATAACTGAAACCTCTAACGGTCAATCAAAGTTTTCTTACAAGAAGCTCAGGTATATTTCATACTCTCATGTCCAGCTGTAAGGTGCTGCATTCCCAATTTCAAAGGGAGAAAAGTAGTCTCTTTCCCTCCCCGATTCTTGAACACAAGAAACAGTGATTTTCCTCAATTCCTTTTAACACTACGGAAGGAGGGAAAGCCTAGGTACTCTATCCCTAATCCAGTGTTCTCTCAATAGAATTTTAAGTGCTGGGCAGTTTTCAAAATAATGTAAATGGGAGGGCAGTGGCCCAGGACTGCACTGCGGCACTCTGCCCCCCCACCCCTCAGGGAGGCTGGCTGATGGCGTATCTGGGGCGCTCTCTTGTACACTGATGCACCTGCAAAGCGGCAGGCCCTGCCTCACTGCAGCCAATGTGCTCCCTTGTAGCCTTAGAGCTGCCTGAGCTCCTTTAGGTCAATAAAGCTGGGTTCAAAAGCAAGTTAAACTTTTTTCACTTTAAAAAAAAAGTGCTTTTGTTTTTGTAGAAGACTAAACCATTCAACCAGACTTGCCCAAACCTTCCATTTACGCAGTGGGAAATGCAGTGACAATTGGCCCAAATACCCCTAAGGGAAGAGCCCAGCTCAGGGCTTCAGAAATGAGCAAAAGCCTCCAGGTAGGCTTCTGCTCCCCGACTCTGTGCACATTAGGGCACTCGCAGGAAACGATTCCCACTTGGCTTTCTCTATGCACAGTCAAGGGAAGGCAATCCTGGCATGGGGGTAGGGGGTGAAGAAATTAGTATGCCACTGGAGCTCTAAGCCTGCGGGATCAACAGAGCACCTCCTCACCAATTCCAAACACAAACCCACAGGCTCGAAATGCTGGAGGGAGCCTAGAGGCCGTGTGCCCGCCCCCAGGTCTCTTGGTTGAGCACCTTTATGTTTATCTCTGAGCACTGGGCCAGCCTAATGGCCGGTGCTTCTGCCTTCCTGGGTCCAGCAGCAAACCTGCCAGGAGGTCCTCCTGGCCGGACAAGAGCTTCAGCGAGCTAAGGGAAGCCAGCAATCCGAGAAGTGCCTGTATGAGAAAGCGGCCTGCCCTGCCGAGTGGTTCTGAAACGCCAGCTCGTTAAAGGCTTCCAGCAGCAGGTCTGAATGATCAGCAAAATATCAATGACTCCAAGTCCTTCCGGCTTCCCTTTCTGGTCAGCGTGGGACAGTCTTGGCCTCGACAGCATTCACAGGCTTCTGCCCAACAGGAGGGAGCCTTCCCTCTGGGGCACCCAAGAAGCCTGTGACCATGATGCCCAGTGCCCACTGTGGCAGACAAGGGCAGCCATGATCTCAATGATAAATGCACACCCAGCAGAGAACAAACAAAACTTTGCACGATTATACATCCACAGTGAGCTTCCTGAACTGGGTAAAGCAATCAGTATTCTTGGTCACAATGACCATATCATAAAACTGCCATCCTAAGAGATTTCTAAGCACAATGCCAGTATACATGAATTGCATGTGACTATCACATGATTGCTGTTCAGATCATTGGACCCTCCTTGTGTCATATTTCTTAAAGTGCTTATATACTAAGCTTCGTTGTTTTGCCATACATTTCCTGGCATTACTTCTCAGAAATGCGTGCTACCCATTGTCACTGTTTGCTACTGGACCGGCCTTATATGAGCAGCTAGAGACTACTCATACTCACCAGAGATACATCACTTCCTTATAATGATGACTCTGAATGACCCAGTTATCACCAAGGCACATAAATTGGCTCTGTATGTCCCAGCTTTATACAGCCTTTGATATGCTTTACAGATAGTATGTTACCTGTTGAACATTATGCTATCTGATAAATTTCCTAACTTTTATTTCACTTCTGGCATGTAGCCCTGAAAAACAAAAATATTTTTCTACATGTCACATTAAAGTAATACCTCTCCTATCTTCATATTCCCTCTTTATTTCTGTCTAATCTAACCAGAAATGAAAGTACAAGGCAACTATAATGTCTCACGCAGAAGCGAAATTCATCTTTTATTTCATGGAAGAAAACTCACAACCAGTATGACACTGTCTGCTGATGTTTTTAAGGCAATAGCCAAGATACAACATAAGTTGTGTTTATGATTTAGTTCAGAAAGGGTTGGCCCGTGCATTGAATTTGAGAAGTTTTCTTTTAAACCAACACTAATTTTTGTTAATAAAAAGGTGTAAGTGACGTCAGGCACTGTTGTTGGTACCCTTGTATGAGAAAACCGGTGAACAAGACAAGTGTGTCCAAGCTGAGAGGTTAAAAGCTTACAACCAGCTCGACTTAACGAAAAAGACTCATCCTGCCCTGGCATAAATCATACAGTGTGTGATTTCCAACTCTGAGATGATCACACCTAGAAATCTGAGGCATTCATAATGTACCAAAAGACGATGAGCCCACCACACCACATCAGTCCATCCCTAGGGAGTCAAGTTGAAATTCTTGTGCCTTCATTTCACTTACCTGCTCCTTGTTAGAAAGGGACTTCAGCTTTAGAAAGTAGTTAGAGCTTATTTCATTAACCACATAATTACAGGGCATTTACCCTGAGCTGGGAAACTTACCCCTGCCCAGGACAGACCATAAATCACAGCTTCTCCAAGATTATTAAAGATTAAGTAATTAGAACAATAAACCATAAATATCTATGTGCTTTCACATTGTTGTTTTGTGACACACATGTGACCTTGAAATTTCAAGTGCTTTCTCAACCGTAAAAAAAGAAGCAGAACCTGCCAATGGCCACCCCAAGCAGGAAATCCCAATTATCCAATTTCATTTAATTCAGAGGTGACTCATCCTGGGGAAAATTTATCTAATAATTGACTTCCCTCAACCCTTTCAGGTGGCTGTATTACAGAAAAATAATACAAAAGCTTCTAAGTCTCAGAACACAGCCTCCATCCCACCCTGATAGACAATCCCACTAAAACTCTCAAGTCAGGCATAAACTCACCTGCAAAGCTAAGAGTTGGAAGAAAAGGCTGCAGTTAAAGGGTCCCCTAAGAGAATTCTGTTTTTCCCACCACCATTTACTATAGTCTGCACACACAGCATCCTTCTAAAAGAAGGTTAGCTGGACAGACCACAGATTCCCAGGGTGTCCTTCTGCTAAACACGACTTAATGACTAATTCATGAATTCAAAAAACCACACAAGAGTCTAGTAGCAATAAGGCCAATTAACTCAAAATTCAACAGCACCCAACATCTGTGATTCAGGCCCAGCAAGACAAGGCAAGGCTGCCAGGGGGAATTAAGAATTAGAGTAGCTACCATCTGGGATAGTGGAGACGGGAAAGTGCCAAGAAAAACAACCCTGTACATCTTTCCATGCTGGGACTTAATGCTCAACTTGGAGAATATTTTTTTAGCTGAGGTATTTGGTGAGGTTTATATCCTATCAATTGACAACACTCGCTGCCCTAAGTATCTCCCACCTTTAAACCAAATCTCTGGCTTTTGAAGGAAGGGCTACCCACTCCAGTATTCTGGCCTGGAGAATTCCATGGGCAGTCCATGGGGTCGCAAATGTCGGACACGACTGAGCGACTTTTTCACTTCACTTCACTTCTGGCTTTTCAAATCCCACCTCTACCTAGATTCCCAGCTAGCAAGTAAAGATGGTACAACAACTTGAGCAAATTCACTGAATGGCTGGCCCAGCAGTCTCACCGGGAAGGAAGTCCAGCCAGAGGAGCCTCTTTCCCAAAAACCAGTGTTGGCCAAAAAGTTCATTCTCGTTTTTCATAGATGGTGGAAAACCCCAAACGAACCATTGGCCAATCTAATATAAGCCTTAATAGGAGCATTTTTTTTTTAAATCACCGCATAGTCATTTATTTGTTGAATGATATATAAAGTGTTAATTACTATCCCATGAAATAAAACAAACATAGACTCACTTAGTAATACAAAGAAATTCTGGTAAATATTAGATTACTTCAAGCACATTATTAATATATTCCACTTTGAGATGCCAAGAGTAAGCAAGAGTAGGGAGAAATTGACACAATTTCTATGCTAAAGAGATGTTCAGACAGTATTCTGTATCTTGTAGACAGGGGACAAGCAGCAAGACAAACAGTAAATGAACCAGCAAAGACACATCTCATCCTGCCTCACAGTGAAGGATACTCTGCGGGCAAGACGAAAAAGCTCTGGAGAAGTGCTGTACAACCATGTGCCTATACTTAACACCACTGAACTGTGCATCTCCAGAGAGAATAATAATTTTTATGTGGTTTTTAATCATAATTTTTTAATGAAAAAAAAAAAACAGATTCAGCAGAAGCAGCATCCCGCACTACACAGAAAGCCAAGGAGGAAAACCAAGATGTTTGCAGGAACTATTAATCTGACAGGTTTTGAAGCAGCTCTTTACTTGCAGACTGGACAGAAAACAAAGGTATTAAAGGCAGTTGCCTGACATCCTGTCCAAGAGAGAGCAGACGAAAGGTGGGGGGGAGGGTGCTCAAACCACCCAAAGTTCCTTCCTGGGCTCATTCATGGGGTCATGATGTCAGAAGCATCTAGAGCATGTGCACCGATTCTGAAGGCCTAGGTAGAAAACCAAACAGTTTAGGGGTCCCAGAGGTGACATCCTCTTACTGGCAGCCCTGCCCCTGGACTCTGGAATCAATTGCTCATTTCCATTGCTACTGTATAGCTAGAAGGTGGTATATTAATATGATAAGAATTGAGGAAAGAGAGGCTGCCTATCAGGAATTGGAGGACTCCTATTACAGAGTGGTTGATATCCTGAGCAGGACAACCAGAACCTAGAATTGGTGGGTAAAGCCAGGTTCCTGGTGGCCTTGAGATACTGCCTGAGATCCAGGTGGGATAACAGGAGGACCACTTGGAAAGCACTCTCCATATCCACCGAGAAGTGGTGGCAGGAGGGTTGGCTGGAATCTGTGGGTAATTTCAAGTAAATTTCCTGGCCAGCAGTCATAGTCCAGTTAATAACAACACTTATACGTCATAAAGGAGTTGTTGGTTATGAAGCATTTCTGTATATACTAGCTGAGGAATTTGCATGAAACAAGCCAGTCCACAGCTAATAGAGTGTTACTCTGGCAAGAAGGACTTTGATTCATCATTTGAAAAGTTACTGCCAAGCAAAGCCAATCTGTGGAAAGAAGTGAGAGACTCAAGCCTTTAGAGCACAAGAGACATGGATGTGAGCCAAACTATGACTGATTAATGCACTATCTTTCACCGATCTCAGGGAAAATCGACTCTTTGAGACCCTATGGACCATAGTCCACCAGGCTCCTCCATCTATGGGGATTCTCTAGGCAAGAATACTGGAGAGGGTTGCCATGCCCTCCTCCAGGGGATCTTCCTGACCCAGGGATAGAACCCCCATCTCCTGCATTAGCAGGCAGACTTCCCTGGTGGTTCAGACAGTAAGGCATCTGTCTATAATTCAGGAGACCCGGGTTTGAATCTGCCTACAAAGTGGGAGACCTGGGTTCGATCCCTGGGTCAGGAAGATCCCCTGGAGAAGGAAATCGCAACCCACTCCAGTATTCTTGCCTGGAAAATTCCACGGACAGAGGAGCTTGGTGCAAAGAGGGGTCACGGGGTTGCAAAGAGTCGGACACGACTGAGCAACTAACACTCCAAAGACACAGAAATGATAAAATAGACATTTTTCATACTACCAAGAATAATTAAAGATAAATATCATTTACTATACTAATACTGTATCCTTAGTATTATGCATGCAAAAAATATTATTTTGCGTGTGTTACTTTCCCTAATTTTCACATATGAGGATGGATCACTATTGTCCCTATTTTAGAGGGCAGGGCTTTGAGGCTCAGGAGGTTAAATAATTGACTCAAGGACATAGCAGAGAAGCTTGGAATTCCAAAAAGCAACTATCTGACTTCCAACAATGTCACAACACCAGTACAACTAACCAAGCAAGACTGCAACTTGGCATCCAACTAAATGCACCAAATATGCTGGAGTGAGCAGTGAAGTACACATTTTATTAAAGCCAAGAATTATGAAAACAATTTACTATTATTCCATTCTGTCCACACTTGTTCTTTGAACTTTACCAAGGCCTAGAAACTAGGCTGCTCACCCTTCTTCGCCATCCAATACAGCAAAATCTAGAGTTACTACATCTAACAGAAACATAACGGGTGTTGTGTCCTTAAGCTTATATTTTCTTTTGGCCACTTTTTTTTTTAAGTTAAAAAAGGATGAAATTAACAACTTATTTTATTTAACCTAACGATACAAAACAGGATCATTTAAACATGTAGACAATATAAAAAGTTATTAGAGATATTTTACTTTCTGTCTTTCAGAGTATATCCGATATTCAGTGTGTATCTTACTCTTACAGTGCAATTCAACTCAGACTAGCACATTCCAAGTGCTCCACTGATGCTTAGTAGCTAAGCCATGCCTGACTGTTTGTGACTCCATGGATTGCAGCCCATCAGGATCCCCATACACACACAGCTATCATATTGGGCCACAGATATACACCCTTAGAGTTACACAGAGGTACAAAACCCCATTAATTGGCCCCATGTTTCTATAATGATCTGAGAAGAGAATGCTCTCCTTGTTTCTACATGTATGTGCTAGGAGGGAGGTGGGATGGAAGGGGAAGAACTAGGAGTTTAGAATCAGCAGATGCCAACTACTATATATAGGGTGGATAAAACACAAGACCCTCTGTACAGCACAGAGACCTATATTCAACATCCTTTGACAAACTATAAAAGAATGTGAAAAAGAATGTATATATGTCACTGAATAACTGTACAGCAGAAACACAATGCTGTAAATCAATTATATTTCAATAAAATTTTTATGCAATTCCTAATGAAAATAAACAATAAATGAAAAATAAAGTATATGCTCCTAGGGGGGCTTCCCAGGTGGCTCAATGGGCAAAGAAACTGCCTGCAATGCAGGAGATGAAGGGAGATTTGAGCAATCCCCAGGTCGGGAAGATCCCCTGGAGGAGGGCATGGCAACCCCCTCCAGTATTCCTGCCTGGAGAATCCCATGGACAGAAGAACCTGGTAGGCTACAGTCCATGGGGTCACAAAGAGTCAGACTCAACCGAAGCAACTGAGCACACACGCATGCTAATATGAGATTACAGGGATACCAACCAGATACTGCTTGAAATTTCACAACTGTAGTTTCCACTTAGTTTTTCTTTTTTAATTATCACCTTATGCAATTGCCATTTATTCATTCATTTGGCTTCATTACGTCTTATTTGTGGCATGCCGGATCTTTTGTTGCAGCGCATGGACTAGTTGTGGCTCACGGACCAGTTGTGGCACCAGGGCTTAGCTGCTCTGCGGCATGTGGGGTTTAAGTTCCCTGAGCCAGGGATCAAATCTGTTTCCCTGCATTGCAAGGTGGATTCTTAATCACTGGACCACCAGGGAAGTCCCAACTGAGTTCTTTAAATATAGTACTTCGAGCTACTTTAACAAAAATGCTCCTGAACAGAACACTCTACACTGATATGCATCATTAAACCTTGGGAGCTGAGAGCATGTCCAGGAAGAGGGGTCAGGGCACAAGAGACAGAATCAGAATTGGGCTGTCGGCTAGGCTCCGAACCTATCACAAGTCCCTCTGCCAAATGTCCCTGTCCTCAACAACTTGGAGGAGTTACCGAAGTCTTCCTTGTCAAGAAAATAACTAATGTCAGGCAACACGAAGGGAAACTCCTGGGGCTTCTCTGGTTTCCGACTCAATAAATAACATAAGACCAACACTACAAATGCCACGGGGTCCCTCAAAGGAATGCGGGGGCCAGAAGAGCCTGTTCCTGGCTGAGGGCACAGCCCTGAGTCCAGCCCAGGTGAGAAATGCAACCCCAGCATTGCCTGGTCACCTGGCTTCTCAAGAGAAGCCACAAAGCTGGATTTTCAAGTTAATCATCTCTTACCTGGTAGCAACTCATAATAGGTAACCATATACAGCTAAACAGGAAGTGGGAGCAAATCAGATGTCATCTCAGGGGACTTGTTTGGACACCAGTAAAGATGCACATAGACTAAGAGAAGGACTAGACCTCACTGGGTCTATTTATACTGCACTGTCTTTTTGCCATCATCTTTGTCATCCTCTGGAGGAGTTAAAACCATGCCTCACAAGCTCTTAGACCAAAAAAGCCTGGCTCCTTTTTGGTCTAAGAAGGCAAAACAGGGTGGATATTAAGCACAACACTCATCTTTTGGGGCATGTAAAGGGCAAGTTTAGCCCAGAGCAGTATCGGGAAGGGCACAATCTGAAGTGACTGGAATTACTTGCTCATAGAGAAGGGAAGGCCACCTCTCAGGACCACACCATCATCCTATCCTGATCATCTATCAGTGAATAGACCTGGGGTGGCAGGGGGCCACTGATTTCTTTAAAAAAAAAAAAAAAAAAAACAGATTTTTTTTCTGAAAAACCTATCCATGGAATTCTCCAGGCAAGAATACTGGAGTGGGCAGCCATTCCCTTCTCCAGGGGATCTTCCCAACTCAGGAATCAAACCCGGGTCTCCTGCATTGGAGGCAGATTTTTTTTTTTTTTTTACCAACTAAGCTACAAGAGAAGCCTTTCTAATTATTAAATGTTGGCAACTAAGTCAAATCATATTCCAGTATTATATGAGCCCAATTCAGCTTACAGGACCACCTCTTTATAGCCCCTGGATCAGAACATCTCCAAAGTTTTACCTAGTCCCTTGAACCTGTAATTCTCACAACTTCCCTATAGCTTTAACTTGACTCACTTTCTCCATCCATGTACGCTTTGAAAGAGGTGCTATTGATAACAGGAGACTAGGAGAAAAATGACTACATGAAACATAGTATCCTGGATTCAATCCTGGAATTGAAAGGCATTAGTGGAAAAACTGGTAAAAATCCAAATGGGGTCAGTAGTTAAGAGTATTACACCATCATTTAATTTCTTGGCTTTGATGCGTTTACTACAGTCAAAAGTGTTAGTTGCTAAGTCATGATGGCCCACATGGACTGTAGCCCGCCAGCCTTTTCTGTCCAGGGAATTCTCCAAGAAAGAATACTGGAGTGGGGAGCCATTCCCTTCTCCAGGGGGTCTTTCCAACCCAGATCAAACCCCAGTCTCCTGCATTCAGGCAGATTCTTCACTCTCTGAGCCAAGTAAGCTGTTAACATTATGGAAACTAGGGTAGAGGTACATGGGAACTCTAAACTACTTTGGTTACTCTTCCATAAACCTAGTTTCCAAATAAATTTTTTAAAAACTCATATTTACCCCACCCAAAGTATTAATTTTATATTACATTAATTTCTAAAATGGAATGTTTGTAAACTTGCAAGTAAGAGAAATAAGAATTGCCTTGAATCTTCACTGACAGACTAAGAGAAACCAAAATGTACCAGGACAGGTTCTGTCCTTTGTTTTGTAGTGTATGTGCAGTAATCAGTGGGGCACAGAATCAATGACTTTTACTAAGATAACAAATGGCTGAATTTAGGTAATTATCCTTAATTTGACTTGAACTGAGACAGTTGCCAAATACTCAATAGCTTTTTGGTCTTCGAATACATATTAACTTACAACCAGAGGACTGAGGACAGTATTACCTAAACGAAAGAGGCAGAACTGAAGTCATAAATGCAAAAGTCCTGGCATGGCATAATGCAAACTGCACAACAAAAGGTAGTGACTGGTGTCTCTTATGAGATTATTAACATGAATAACACACAGACTTTCCCATCACGCAGCATTTGAAACAACATATTAGGTTACAACATCCTTACGTCATCACATTTCCAACCAGCCCGAGTCTTTTTTTGCTTCTATAATAAGGCAGGATACCTAGACATAAACAAGCTGACGCATTTTCAACGTGTAGATACAGCTGTACCATGAATGGGACACACTGAAATGAACCAGCATGAAAAGCTGTAGAAACTCTTCTCTAATTTGCATTCTGTCTGCCATCCCTATTATTATGGTCTTAAATCAATGTAACACATACAGTAAATATACTTAATAGAAGACATGAAATAAAATAATTAGTTTTATTAGTGCTTTGTGGCAAACAGATTTACAATAACTTTAAGCCACAAGAATGCCCAGGGCAAGAAAGAGTCCTTCTTGTTTAATACGTATTATGAGGTTCTACCACAAAGCAACCTATGTATGGGCTCAGTCTTGGGACTAAGCAGCGAGCAGAACAAAGACCTCTGCCCTGTGCAGCTTCTGTTCTAGCAGAAGGGAGAAAAGACAAGGAATGAAGTAAATACAGATTCTGCTAGATGATGCTGAACACTAAGAAACAATGAAGTGGAGAAAGGAGACACAGCATTGAAGGGGTGTTGAAGGCTAAGAGGGGTGGTCAGAAAAGCAGGACAGGCCTCCAGATCAGTGACATTTGAGCAAAGACCTGAGGGACGTGCAGGAGCCTTGCCACGTGGACACTGGACTGGAAGGGAAAGGAATTCCATCAAATGCAAAAGCTCTGAGGTGGGAAGCAGGCCCAGACTGATTCAGGAAACAGCCAGGATAAAGGAAGTGAAAAAAGTAAATGGAAGAAAAGAGATGACGTCAGAGAGTAATGGCGACCTAGGTCACATAGTAGCTTAGAAGTCACAGGAATGACTGGCTTTCCCTCTGAATGAGATAGAAGGAGGAATGACACAATCCGAGCAAGTTTAAGAACTGATTGAAGGGGATCAGGCAGGAAACAGAGAGGCCGAGCAGGACACTCCATTAATCCACGTGAAAAATTATGGCGGCCTGGCCCAGCATGCTAGCAGTCAGGAGATTAGAAATGGACTCTGCATATATTTTGAAGGTATAGTCTATTGGATTTGCTGAGAGGGTGTGAGAGAAAGATAATTCAAGAATGACTCCAAATGTTCTGTCCTAAGGGAAGAATGGAATGTTGTTCACTGAGATGGAAAGTCTGGTGGGGCAGGCTGGTGGGAGTGGGGAGCAGACTGGGAGATGGCAGAGAACGAGGATTTCCTTTTTGGACAGCTACACTGTTTTTATTGTTGTTTTAAATTCAAGCAGTTGATTTTTTTCATGAAGGAGGTTTTAATTGAACACATTTCTCTAACTGAACATTCCTAGCTGAACATGTTTCCCAAAATAATTAAGTAACAGCCACACCATTTTCATTAAAACATTTCAAAAGAACTTTTTTCCAAAGTTCATTAAATAGCTAAAAACCAAGCTGAACAGGTAAATCACAAAACAACAAGTAACTAGCAAGACCGAAACCTTGCTAACTAACTCTCAGCGACCCAGATAATCAAGTTATCCGGAACATTTTACCCACCAAACTCCATGGAGTAATGTCATTTGAATGTATTTATAATGCGTCCCAATGGACTAGATCCCTGGGTCTGGAAGTGGTAACCCACTTCAGTATTCTTGCCTGGGAATCCAATGGAGAGAGGAGCCTGGTGGGCTACAGTCCACTGGCTCAGCTGCACTTTCAACAGAGTTGGAAGCAACTTAGCATAGCACAGCACCGGCGGACTAGAAGATGTTAGCAAAACCGCTGTACATTTCAAGTAGTTGATTTCCACTCCAGTATTCCTGATTTCATCATCAAAAAATAAACTGACAGGATATAGCCTCAAGGTCCATTCAGAAAAGGCATTATCAGCCTGAGGTTTCATCACTGACTTACCTTTTACAAAACCCATCTTCACATCCTGCAACCTTCTCTGACCCTCCCTCCAAAAATATTAACAATATTAATATTAATCAGCAATATTAACTTTGACAAGATCCAAGCAATTATCAAGCCAAATTTGCCCCCAACCTGCCTTTTCTCTCTCCCTTTGCTTCTTGAAGCCCTAATTTTATCCACACATCCTTGTGCGATCCCCCAGATCCAATTTCCCAGAAAGGGCTCCCCTAGAAATGATCACACTGTGAAACAGACACATCAGCACCCTTAAGGGGTTGTGGGCACAGGTTGTGCTTGAGATGCCTACTGGACACATCTGAGTAGTGCTGACCAGCGGGCGGTCAGATAACGGGGCCCCGGGGTCCACAGGCGAGATCTAGGCTACCAATGAAAACATAGCAACTTTCACTGCATAGACAAGCTTGAAAGCGTAAGCTAAATAGAGAAGAGATACAAGTGCCCAGAGGCACTCCACTTAAAGTCTGGGGAGATGAACAACCAGCAAAGGAGGCTGAGAAAGACCAGCCAGGGAGGAACAAGGAAAACCAGGAGGGGTGTGTCCGGGCAGTCAAGTGGAGAATGTATTCAAGAGGAAGAAAAATCAAACATGTCAAATGCTGCTGGAGGTGAAACAAGAGGAGCCTGGGACCATTGCTGCAGCAATGAAATGTCACTGATGAGCTGATACCGCAGAGGCAGTGGAGTCTGAGTAAGGGGTAAAAACCCTGGTATGGGCTCCAGGCAGAATGGGGGCGGGAGCGGGGGGTGGGGGCATCGGTATTAGATGCGATGAATACAGATGACTCACTCCAAATGTTGAAAAAGGAAAGGAAGAAATTGGTGAGTAGCTGGAGGGGAAATCGGAGTCAAGAGGATGTTTTTATTTAATGGGAAAAATAATAACTTGTATGCCTGTGGGAATCCAGTAGAGAGAAGAAAACTGATGACACAGGAGGGAGAGGGGAAATTTTATAGAGCAATGCCCTTGAGAAGGTATTTGGAGATGGAAATAGGATGTTGCCCCCCACCCAGGAGCTGCAGGCTCAGGCACAGACACGACGGGCAGGTGGGAGGTATGGTGTGGGGAGCATGTGGAAGTTCTCTCTGATTATTTTCATTTTTGTGTGTGTGAAAAAGGTAGTGGCAAAGAGTACAGAGACAATGGACATTTGAACAGCAAGTATAAAGTGTGCAGTTGTCAGAGCAAGGGAATGGACAGACAGTGGCAACACGACATGACGGTCAGGTGACATCAAGGGCGTCTGGGATCACAACTGAGTGTGAGACGATCAATGCAGTGGCGCAGTTGTGTCCTGGCACATCTGGCTGCACAGGTGCAGAGTAGCTGCAGAGAGAGAGATGCATTCTCCTGGAACTGTGGTTTAGTCAAGCAAGAATGACAGTGGGAGAGGAACGAGGGTGGTAGGCTGTAAGTAGTCATGACAGTGGATGATCAACCTGGGAAGGGCGGAAGTCAGGTGGAACCATGGAGAGCTGGCAGATGCAATGAACTGAAGGTCCTGGTGGTTCAAGGACTGTTGAGGTTGGAGGAGCCTCACAGAATGAGCCAGAAAGACAGGAGGAGTGGTGGTTGGAGCAGGATGCTCAGAGAGAGCAACGGAGGCACTGAGGTTACCAAAGACAACAGGACCAAGGGCATGACCACGTGACGGAGCACTGAGGAAGCAGGGAGATACACTCAAAGGAGGAGATGAGGGACAAGGGAGTTGGGAGGAATACTGACATGAATGGTGGAATAGCAGGAGTCCCTTTGAAGCAGAGGACAGAGAACCCAGAGCAGAAATCTCCAGGGAGTGATGGGAGTGACCGGGGGGAGGAGCAGGTGACTGACAAGGAGAGACAGCGGGCCACACAGCAACCTGAGACTTTGGAAGGAGAGGATGTGGTCCAGAAACCGTGTAGAGGATACTCCCCGCTCCCTTCCATGGTTCAAGGAAAGGTTAAAGAACCTGCAGCCACCTGAGAGAGACAAAAGCAGGATTGTCAGGGGAGACCCAGGTTTCCAGAAAAGCCAGAGCGAGGAGGGGAAGGTCACAGACAAGTCAGGAGGTTGGGGGGCTGCTGATGACCCCGAGGGCACAGGGTGCACAGAAGGGGGCTCCAGAGGGACAGACAGGATTTTAAAAGCTGAAGGAGAAGAGTCAAACGAAGACAAGACAAAGGAACACGGGACGCCTTGGGAGTCCAGGCTTCCTAGGGTGACTGACAGACAGGAGCAGGAAGTGTAATGAGTGGTCCTGATGGGGAAGACAGAGGGACGGGAGGCTGGCCGTGTGAAGAGGTCTCACCAGGAGCGGAGAACTGAGGTCCTACTTGACCCCTGGTGAGTGTGTTAGGGGGCGCTGAGGAAGGTAGGGGGAGGTGATGCTGAGAAGGTGCAGACTTACTCCTCACTCATGGACCAGGAGAAAAATGTTTTGTAAAATTAGCCTCTTGAAAATACATGAAAATACTGACTTAACTATCCCAGCAATTACCTTAGATTCTTTTAGGTCCAAAAATAAATATAAATCCTCTAGAAACCACAATCTTGCATTTTTTTTAAACTACCCAAAATTTCCTCAAGAATAGGAGTATGAAAGCACATAAGCCTTTACAGTGACACAAGCACCACTGGGTGCTAGAAACATTCTAAATCAAGGAAACACCCAAAGATGTGCATTATTCCACAAGTACATACAACCTTATAAAACATCAGAACAAGGAGGTACAGTGCTTGGGCCCTGAATGCTTTAGATGGATTCTTAGAAGGAAGCTGTGTGCTTGTTTCACATCTGGAAAATAAGATTAGACAGATAGTTACATCATATTTCCTGACAAGATTATTAGAGAGTGGTTGCCACAGTAACCAGCAGGCCATAGCTGGAGAAAAAGGTAAGTTAGAAGGCATCTTTTTTAAAAATACTTGTAGAGCGGGTAAAAATTGCTCAAGGCCTTGTTCACCAAAGGGCCTAGAAGATATAAAGTTTTTACATATGGAGAAACTATACACAATGCCCTTATCAAATTTCACATTATCCAAAGAAAAAATAAGGCAAAAATGAACCTTCGTAGGCATGACTTGAGAGATTTTAGAAAACTTATCAGTAATAATAAATAGATTTCAAGTCTAACTGCAAAGAACAAAGGCATATCCTTAGTACTTACTAGATGCCAAGTACATTCTTTTTGCCTGATCTGCACAACAATTCCATTTCTTTGGTTGAGCAGTCAAAGAACTAATGAAGGTTACAGAGCAGCTAGCTGGTCACCTGGATCTGAGGGTTCCACATCCACAGATTCAACCAAACACAGGTTGAAAAAACTTGGGGGAAAAAATCCAGAAAGTTCCAAAAAGCAAAACTTGAGTTTCCTGCACTACAGCAACGATTTACACAGCATTCACATTGTATTAGGTATTAGAAGTAATCTAGAGATGATTTGAAGTCAATGGGAGGATGTGCAAAGGTTATATGCAAATACTATGCCATTTTATACAAGGAAAATGAACACCTTGGGTTTCAGCGTTTGCAGGGAGGTAAGGGGTCCAGAAACCATCCCCTGTGGACACTGAGGGATGACCGTAGGTGTCAGAGCGGGGCTCTGAACCCAGGTGAGCCCAATCCCCAAGACTGCCCTGCACCCAGAGACTCTCTGGATGGCCCAGGATACATGACTGCTGTAGCCAGGTTAGGAGCACAGCTGAGTGTTGAGCCTGCCCATCACCCAAAGCTGACCTGGGAAAGTCACTCTCATCTCCTCTCAACCCAGGTTTCCTCAGGTAGAAATGAGGTTAAATGACCTCTTCACAGAGGGAAAACCAAAGATACACATGAGTCTCTGGCCTTGTTTTATACCTATCAAGTTGTGCTCTTAGGAACAGGCCAGAGGAACCCTTAACCATCTCATCACCCCTTGTTATTACACCGCGTCTGAGACGTCCCCAGGCCAAAGCCTCATCCATCTTACACCTGAACTCTTCCAAGTGCAGGTGACTCACCAGCCAAGGAGGAAAACCACTTGGACTCCAGATAATCTAACTTTCTCCCATTTAACATTCTTTCTAGGACTCTAGCTTTTCACTGTGAGCTCACTCAGAGCAAGTCTGGAAACTCAGTAAGCTCTAAATATTGAAAGATGTCAGCTCCTTTGAAGTGGAGCTTGGCACCCTTTTCCACACCTGCACCACCCCCCACCCTCAACACACACACACACACACCTGCCCGGCACTATTTCTGTTCTCCACATTCCGTAAAGATCACAGGCATGGATGAACAACCTCTACCCCAAATGTCTGCAGGATGTCAGAAAGGAATTCTGTTAGGCTGGGAGGCTTAAATTCCTTTAAAAAAAAAAAAAGCTAGATCTTATTACTTTCTAAACATATTGTTAACATTCTGGGTTTTTTACTACATATGTAAAAGACCAAAAAAAAAAAAAAAAGACAGATAATAGGAGTTGAAGGGTACTGCTGCATTAGTACACACATTCTTCTGCAGAAGGGAATGGCTACCCACTCCTGTATTCTTGCCTGGAGAATCCCATGGAGAGAGGAGCCTGGCGGGCTACCGTCCATGGGGTCTCAGAGAGTTGGACATGACTGAGCAACTAACACTTTCACTGTGACACACACCCTCCATCAGCTCTGTTCAGATGCAGCTTTTCTTTTCTTCTGATTCTATTTCTTTGACAACTTTTCTATCATCCAGAACATCTTCTGCAGGTCTCAGGTTTCTCTAGAAAAGGACCACCTCGATTCATATCCCAGCTACCTAACTAGCTGTGTGACCTACAGATATACTTAGGTATTTAGCTCAGTGCCTCAACCTGCTCATCTGTAAAATGGTAATTAATACTAGCACCTACCTCATAAAGTTCTAGCGTGGTCAAACAAGAGCACCCAGAATTGTGCCTGGCACTCGTATGCAAACATAAGCTACTATCACTACGGTTCCCCTTGACTGTCAGAGTCAGGCCTCTATCTTTTATGTACTTCCTTTTAAGACCTAAGTTCATCAGGAAACTGCCATATTGCCACATTTCTTCCTTCTGGTACTTTCCCCTTATCTTCTATGAAAGAATCATTTACAAATACACAGTAACAATTAAAATATCCGAGTTTTCCAACTTTCCTGATGTCTGGACTCTGCTCTATCACTTAGCAATTTTTATTGAACATTTCTTAAAACAATAGCTCCCTTGGCAGAGTTCTCCAGCATCTCGTACACAAGAGGGTATCTGGCTCTCTCCTCCTAATGAGGGGTTGGTTCATGGTCTTCTGCGGCTCCATCCAATCTTTCACCAGTGTGACCAGGGCGCCTTGTGGTCAGTGGCAGGCATTTTAAAGACAGATGGCGGGGGTCTGAGGTTCAATCTGAAGTTGTCGAGCAAAGCTACACTAACTGGCCTGTCTGGGAATTAAACCCCTAGTCTTTGGCCTTTTTAAGTATCATACCATAAACAAAGGAGCCCATGTTCTTGGCCTCAGGCCAAAAGCAATAAATTCTAATAGATTGTTCCTGATTGTTTGTAAAGTCCTACAAGTGGAGGGTCTGTCAGATAATGAATATCCTACAATCAAAAGGTTGGAAAGTAAACACAGGTTCAAAAATAGCAATCCTTTCAAAAGACATTAAGCTACACGTTCAACACTGAAGATTTTAATGGAAACATACTTTAGAAGAAAGGAGAAGCCCTCTGCTTCTCTACTAAGTAGCTTTAAAACCTAAGACTTCCCAAAGCAGGTCTACCCACCTGGGTGTTAGTTGAGGAGAGATTCAGAGACTCAATCAAATTTCCATTTTAATACTATTTAGAAAATGGTCTGACTATGGCAAGACTAGATAATAAAATTTAAAATATAAGTAATAAATTTATAAGGAAGGGAAAGTAATAAGGAATTAAACAAAAAATGAAGTTGAGAGTTTCCTTAAGTCTGACAACAACGCAGGCTAAATGGACATGAAGTTGGAAACTTGGAAAGTGGGAGTGTCTACAGCCAATTCTTTCTTAACACCACCATGATTTTCATCATTAACTGATCATGTGCCAGTGAATGACTGTGCTAAGGGTATTTATGCCATACCTCATTAATCCTTATAAAACCCCCCGGGGCAGCGGTTATAGAGGTTTAACAAGGGTGAGTAACATGCACAAGGTGGCACAGAGCAGAGCTGGGGACTCAACCACCAAAGCCTTTCCATGCCCTTAATTACTGCCCTCCATCTACACCACATCCCTGCATCTGGCCACCCACTTGCCAGCCGGAGGCAGACCTAACTCTGCAGAGAACAGAAACTTTGGTTTGGTGGCTTTCCCAGCACTGGACACCATGGTCCCAAAGCCCACCAACCTGCCTATGGCCACACTGCTAGGACTTGCTGGTCTGTTTAAGGAAGGACATCTGAAAGATCTCTAGAATATCCACCACACCAGGAGGAATAATGAAAACTAGAGAGACTCCATGATAGGAATCAAAGTAAGCCCAGAAAAGCAGCAGGCGGGTTGTACAGAAGAGAAAGGGTCTCCTGCCCTGACATTAAGAGAATAACCTCCTGGCAGGGAAGAGTCCATAAATCCCGGTGAAGGGAAGCAGAGGGAGACAGAGATGGAAGTAGAGGGAGGTGGATGTGGGGAAAAATTAACTCCACCTTCACATGCTAGCAGGCATCGAGAGCAGCTAGCAGTCAGATTCACATGACTTCCAAGAGGGTTCAAACAGCTAAGGATGGGAAAACATTTTCCCCTCCCAGGCCAAGCTTAAGAGATCCTGGGTGCGCACCAAGTGGAGGTGGCAGGACTCCCCTGTTTATCACAGGAGCAAGCTCTTCATTTCCACCTCCAGTTTGTTGTGGTGGTTTTATTTTTACATTGGTGGGGGAACAAACAGGAACTTGGGGAGTAAAAATAATCACAGCAAGGAAATTCTATAGTTTTTCATTCCTGGAATATACAAATTCCACTAAAACTATTACACCCATTAGGGGACCCTCTATGGGAGGAGTAAAGCTGGTGGAGATACAAATTCTGAAACAACAGAATCACCCTTTAACGAAGAATGTGCCTGCAATGTGGGAAACCTGGGTTCAATCCCTGGGTTGGGAAGATTCCCTGGAGAAGAGAATCACAACACACTCCAGTATTCTTGCCTGGAGAATCCCACGGCTAGAGGAGCCTGGCGGGCTACAGTCCATGGAGTCACAAAGAATGAGACATGACTGAGCAACTAACACTTTCATAGAAAACTCATGTGCTAATTCCCTTCATTTTAAGTAATTTTCAAAAGACAAATATAGCACAGCCCAAGAATAAATAAGATTTAAGTGTGAAATCCTTTCACAACAGAACAACTCATTCATAAAAATAGTTGTTAAAATCCAATCAATGGCCCACTTATTGGAAAAGTGCTAAGTACAAAGATTTCCTCAGAATAAAATTCTCTGAACTGGTCTTATAAAGTAAGTGCAATGATTTATATCTGCTCATCAGCAAACCTATTACCAAAAGTATAGACTCTAAGAAAAGCAGTCAAGAAACAGAAAAAAGAGCCACCTTTTTCTAGTAAAACTAATATGTAAAGACAGAACTACCAGGAAGATCAAGGGACTATACCGGCCCCTATTATCACCCTATGCATAAAGAATAAAAGACTGTGATTCGACAAGTAACATATTCAAGATCAAGTCTCCCAGGGGACAAAAGTCCTGGGGACAGAAATCAGCAGTGCAGTCACAGCCAGTGGAGTATCCTCCTATCATGTTGGACATTACCAAGTATTTATAATTACCTTCTTTACACATGAAGACCTTGTGATTAAAGAAATGTTTAGATATATATATATATAAATTCTTACTGAGTCAAAATATTAGTCACCAAATGAAAGCTTTCAGAAGCTCTTCACTACATCATGTCCACTCTTGGCAAACAACACTCTTTGTCATAAGAACATTTTTTAGTATTTCATTTCGTCGTGGAACAAAGGCCTCATTCACCGGATGGTCCTCATTCGTGGCTGGCCTCATTCAGTTCACTTGAAGAGCCCCTGACCCGTCTCCACCACAATCACCCCTCACACTTGCGTCCTCTCTACAGCACCTTTCAGAGAACAACTCCACGCGGCTGAAATGTCAATGATGCTATTGTGAGCCTGGAATCTTTTAGAGGATATTGGCTGTTTATACCATTGTGCGATTAGACAATTGACTTGACATTCAGTTTTTTAGAGCTGGCCCCGATCTCAGTTTCTTTCCAGCTTCGTTAAAATAGAGGTGAGATCATCATGGTCAGAAGGAATGTGCCCAATTACTATATTACAAATGAAGAAACAGAAATGTAAAAAATACAGACCCTTAGCTCATAAATGTTATTTGGGCTTTAGATATCTCTGGGGAAATGAGATCAAGTGCAAATATACTGGAGCAAATACTGGACACTGAATCATCAATATCTGAATTCTGAACAGATATATGGTTGACTCATAGCAAGTCATTCATTAACTCAGAAACAGATGCATAACAAGGAAGTAGAGAGATGTATTTGAATATTTCTACATTTTTAAAGGCACAAATCGTGGTAAGCATTTGCCTCTTTAAATTTTATAACACCATAATCCAACACAATGACTGCCTCTACAAAGAAGCACTTCACTTATTAGAGCAGGCATACAGTTTATTTAAACATGATATTTATTATTATCTAGACACTGTCTTTCAGAGGGCAACTGGGCCAAGACTTCAGATCTGTTAGTGAAAGAACAGAATTTTAAAATGCAATTCTGAATGACTCTGGAGTCTGAGGAAGATACAAATATTAAAGTTTATACCTATACATTGTTCCCCAAAGGGTTCATCTAAAACAGTAATAGAATATAAATCCTTTATACTAACAGAAATAGTAATAAATAGTATAATAATAGAAATAAATCCTTTTCTGGAACATAGCTGGACATAACTTGACAAACACTAAAATAGATGCTCTGTTGACTGCTTTTTTTTCCACTCTTAATAAAAACTAATTATACCAAATGGAAAATATAAATAATAATCAATAGAACTTAAGTATAAGTGCTTTCATGAGTAATTTACATACATTAACTCATTCACCCTAACAACAGTCTTAGGAGATAAATATTGTACTATTGTCAATTCCGCTTCATAGATGACAGAGCTGAGGCACAGAGAGGTTAAGTGACTTGTCCAATGCCATGCAGCATGAAGCTGGTATAGCAGGGGTCTGAACCCAGGCCACCTGGGACTACAGTCCACATTGCTTCAGTTCAGTTCAGTCATTCAGTCGTCTCTGAATCATTGAGATCCCATGAACTGCAGCACACCAGGCCTCCCCGTCCAACATCAACCCCCGGAGTTCACCCAAACCCATGTCCATCGAGTCAGTGATGCCATACAACCATCTCATCCTCTGTCATCCATCATGTTATATAACACTGCTTACCAACACGTTATATTTGCTCACAGACCAGTGGGAAGGAGAAGGCTTCCTACAAAACACACAGATAGGAGCTCAGTCCTGAAGGATGCAGTGGATGAAAGTGGGAGAGGGAGGTGTTCCAGGCATAGAGTTGTACAACCTAGGGGCATGGAAGCAAGAAACCTCTTCCTGTCCATAGAGCAAGCAGTTCCTAAAGCTGAGACGAAAGACGCACGCAACAGGGGCAGGAGACTTGGCTAGAAAGGGAGGTGATGGCCAGAAAACAGTATCTGAAAGCCGTGGGTGGGGAGGGGGCTCAGTGAAAGGTTCTTCCTCCTGGGAAAACAGAAGATGAGTGGAAGGCGGGGAGAACCAGGAAGAAAGGAGGCTAGTTGAAAAGCGATTCAGAAGAAAAGTGATGAGGCGCTAACAGAGGTGGCAGGAATGGTCAAGAGACCAGTGATCATAGCAACACAACATGGGGATCCGCCAGGAATGAATACTTTAGACATGCAGTCTTCATGTAAAAGATGAGCAGATCTTTCATGTGTGCTGTGCTTAGTCGCTTAGTCGCTCAGTCGTGTCCGACTCTTTGTGACTCCATGAACTGTAGTCCACCAGGCTCCTCTGTCCATGGTGATTCTTTAGGCAAGAGTACTGGAGTGGGTTGCCATGCCCTCCTCCAAGGGATCTTCCCAACCCAGGGATTGAACCTAAGTCTCCCACATTGCAGGAGGATTCTTTACCATCTGAGCCACCAAGAAAGCCCAAGAATATTGGAGTAGGTAACCTATCCCTTCTCCAAGGGATCTTCCTGACTCAGGAATCAAACAGGGGTCTCCTGCATTGCAGGCAGATTCTTTACCAGTTGAGCTACCAGGGAAAACTCTAATTACCTGCAAGTAATGTGGAAACCTAGAGATCATGAGCAAAAATACAGATGTCACCACAAGGCGAAGGAAAGAGCATTTCACATGAATCCACAGAGCACGGCTTCAGCCCCCACTCTGTCATCCCACAGAGGGCCGACTATGACAGCTCGATGCTTGGTTCTCTGTAACCAGACTAGAGATGAGCCATTCATCTCCGTCTCATTGAGTCTCTGCCCACCATATCTCAGCTGGAGACATATCAGAATCAGTAAAAATGCTTCATCCTACTTCCCTCTTATTATTTTCAAGAAGTGTTTATAACAAGTCCAACAGTTTCTGAAAAATTACAAAGATTAAAAATAAGAGCACAACCATTCTCTCAGAAAATACATCTTTTTAACAGTCATTATATCAAAATGGAAACTGCCTAATGACACTGTCCAGAACATGGACCATCCTGAGACTGCACATCATTTTCATAATTTAACACATCCTTATCACTGAAAGCCACAAACCTGGAGTTATCACACATTCTTTATAATAAAATCAAATCAATAGAACATCATGCTTTCCAAAATTTCTGAGGATTAATGCCCACCCACAGAGCAGGCCTGAGTAATAATAGAAGAACCAGAACCACAAGTTGCAAGGCAAACTGCAATTTAAGAAAACACACAAACGCACATTGAGACCATGGCATATGGTTCACAGAGATGATCCTCCTTATACTTCATCGGATAAAAACAGCATCAGCCCACACATGATGGTGAAATGAATATGAAAGACAGGAAAGCTGAGTTTACCTTCCAGACCAGCCCTGACTTGCACGACCTCCGGAAGTCTCCTAATCTATGTGGGACTCTGTTTGCCTCGTTTGTCAATATGGGATACTTACAGGTGTTGGTGTTATTTTAAACCCACAGTCAAATAAGTTCGGCAAAGACTGTGTACTAATCCCCTTCTGGAAGAGACACAAAGCACATCCAATATAAAAGGCTCTAGCAAGTTCTGCCATCCAGAAACCTTTTTTTATTATTTTTTTTTAATTTTTTTTCTTTACATTATCGTGTTGGTTTTGCTATACGTTGACATGAATCCACCATGGGTATACATGTGTTCCCCTTCCAGAACCCCCCTCCCACCTCCCTCACAATTCCATCCCTCTGGGTCATCCCGGTGCACCAGCCCTGAGCACCCTGTATCATGCATCAAACCTGGGCTGGCAATTCATTTCACATATGATAATTTACATGTTTCAATGCCGTTCTCTCATATCATCCCACCCTCGCCCTCTCCCACAGAGTCCAAAAGACTGTTCTATCCATCTGCATCTCTTTTGCTGTCTCGCATACAGGGTTATCATTACCATCTTTCTAAATTCCATATATATGCGTTAGTATACTGTATTGTTTTTCCTTCTGGCTTACTTCCCTCTGTATAATAAGCTCCAGTTTCATCCACCTCAGTAGAACTGATTCAAATGTATTCTTTTTAATGGCTGAGTAATATTCCATTGTGTATATGTACCACAGCTTTGTTCTGCCATCCAGAAACCTCTTTCTTTAAACTTGTTGGACCAAATAAAGTTCTATTCACTTAACACTTTGGAACTTGGGCATTCCAAGAGACAGACTGTAGCAACCAGCAGGGAGGGATTCCCAGTGGTGCAATGGTAAAGAATACGCCTGTCAACGCGGAGGCGCAGGAGACGTGGACTCAATCCCTGGGTTGGGAAGATCCCCTGGAGAAGAAAATGGCAATCCACTCCGATATTCTTGCCTGGGAAATCCCATGGACAGAGGAGCCTGGCAGAGACTATAGTTCATAGCGTTGCAAGAGTCAGATACAACTGAGTGACTAAGTAACAACCCAGCAGGGAAGCGGGGTCTTAAAAAGCTCTGCTTTCCTGGGTGGGAACATGACCCTCCACCATTCAGAAGGGCTTCCTCACGCAGCAGCATCAAGGCATGGGCAGCTGAGGGGGTACCATCCAGTCTGTCTTTCTCTCTCCCCATCTCCAGGGCAATCTTTTCAAAGACCCCAGTTAGGACTCTTGCTTGGGTCTTACATCCGCCTCTGGACTAATCACTGTGGTCAAGGGACTGGGGCACAGGGAGCAGTAGGCACAGAAGCATAGGACAACCGTGCAACAAATATTTGCAAGCAAATGGAGAAACCGAGAAAGGGCTGCTGGGTTATGCAGACAAAAACAGTCGACTGTCAGTTCAACAACTACCTAGGCTTTTTATGACTGAAACTTTTAGCGCTGAAACTCCTAGCAACAAAGGTGAAAGGCAAACAGCATTATTTTTAGTTAACTGACTTCAAAAGGAAGCAGGTAAGTTTTTTAAATGAGACAGTGTTTTTCCTGGCACTAAAAGCCAAAAGCAATTTAGCCTAGAACTCATGCATCAAAAATATTCACGCGACCTTAATGAAGCACAGAACAGGAAAATGGACTGACTACTCTCTAACCTAAGACAGGAACATGTCCTTCACATTCAGTTTCTCATATCAAACTTTAGCTAAAAGTCAAAGACAAGCATTAAAAATTAAAGTAGTGAAGGCGCTTCTTCAGGGAGGGTCCAGCCAGGCAGCTTTCTAGAAATCTAACCACAAAGAGGACTCAACTCTGACTACCTGGGGGCCAGGGGTCCTGCCAGGCAGAGAGACAGAGCATAACGAGTGAAGGCGATGGAGTCAGACAGATGATGAACACTGTTGGCTTCCGGCCTCCTTGGAGTACCCTTGGAAAGGGGTTGAAGGATTTTAAGGGGAAAACGATACACTTGGATCTGCATTTCAGAAAACCACTGGGGCAACTGTGCAGACGAAGGATCAGAGTGAGGCCATGGGGCTGGGGGTTAAGAGGCTGTTGAAGTTTTCCTGGAGAGCTGGCGATGACAGCCTGAGCTATATTTTAATGGGACTCAGTGCCCGCAAAATCTCTGGAGCCCTTGACAGGTCAGCCGCACCTGTGAGGCATCTGGGACAGTGACAGTGCCCCAGGGCCACGGATTCCTGCCCCAGAGAATACTGTGGAGGGTTATCGGCCCCCTACCCCTGCCCCACCCACTAATGAGGTCCTTGCACAAGCAGAGAACGTGAATTCCGCAGTTTTTTATGAAAATAAACAGAAAAAGAATGGTTCTGCCAGCAAAAGGCTGGAGGAGGCCTGGGGTGAACTGGTCTCAGAGCCTGAGTAGCAGCAAGGTTTCATTCCTCAGGGTCCTCATGGGCAGAGGAGTACACTGCCTGCCTCCTGCCAGGAAGCTGGCTTCTTGCTGAAGACTGACTTCCCGCAGAAACAATGTTACCATAAAACAAACTTCTTGTACAATTTATCTAAGCAGGATTCATTTCCACAAAACTTTTAGCAAATTTGTATTACAACAAGTTCTCCTCTCTCCCCAATTAAAGGGAAAAAAAGAAAAGAAAACCTTGAAATACAAACTGTAACTTAAGAGCTCAGCAAAATGAAAAGGTTGATCAACCAGCCTTGATTTGCTAAGTCTGTAAAGGAGCATCCAAGCCAGTCCTTCAAAATGGCCAAGAGCCAGCACTGCTGAGAAGTGCCTCACCTAAGGCAGCAGGTAGATCGTGGCCTAGGCCATTCCAGGTCCTGACCTGACCCGTACTCTAAAACCACGAAGGATTTTCTGACTTGTTTACAATTAACCAGGTCTCCCTCCAGTCCTGCCATACGGTACTCACATGACCACACTTTGGTCGAATGTAAATCTGACATGTCCCCTTCTTTTAAGGCCCCTCAAAAGCTTCTGGAAAGCCCTCCATGACTTAATCCCAAACTACACATTGCTCATTAAATTCTTTCCCCATTTGTTGCTACTGGGCTAACTCTTAGCCTCCAAGGCTCAACTCGGGCATCAGCTTCCCAGGGGAGCATCCTTCTAGTTCTGGGCGAAGCCAAGGGCCAGCCTGTCCTCCACAGCCCTGGGGGCACACCTCCACCACGTGAGACAGATTATCTGTTCAAGTCTGCATGTTCCTTCTCTCTTGCTTTTTTTCCCACTGGTGTCAGCTGAACTACCTACTGAATCAAAGTCTCTTCTCCAACCTCCCTCTACATCTGACCTTCGATTTCCTGACCTATAACTGTATGTCTTGGGGTGCACAAGTGGGTTATTTTAACCACAAATCCCCACTGCTGAAGGGACCACAAGTTCCTCACAAATTCACCATTAAAACAACTCATGTCAAAGAATGGCTGCTTAATTATTAAGATTAATTAATTAGTATTAATGAACTAATGCCCAGACTCAAAATTGAAACTTTCCAAATACCTTCATACATACTGAACAGTCTGAACAACTTTGGGGTAAAAATATCCCTTCTCTTCTCATTGTTTTCATCACACTATCTTTCAAAACACACACAGGCAACAAGAACAGCTAAGATATCATCAATATCTTTGAAAAGTCCTGTCTGAAACAAGAAAGGATTATACTTAGATATGACTAAACAGTTGATCAGACCTCTTGTTCAACTTCTCCAAAGGATCCCTTATACATTCCATTTAAACACATGCTTCCTCTTACTTGTATCTTGATCTGAACACCAGCGATGCCTCTTAGATAAAAGGGCACCCTTCATCCTGTGCTTTTGCAAGGGTAACAGACTTTCTAGTACATCACGTCCTGATCACTTAGGATAAGGGTCAGGGAATTCAGATGTACACAGAAGCCTTGTAAAAGAGCAAAGGAGGCTCGATGGCAAAACAGCCTTGAGGACAATGACAAATGGCTGCCAACACTGGACTTGAGCGTGCGTTGGGGACTGAGGCAAACTGGAGAGACAGGTCTTAGCTGGAAGGACTCAGTCACCAGCTCTTCTGATCCATGTCAGGCCCAGACATAGGCCCGATTCCAAGGTCTAAGTTCTGAAGAACAGATGGAATCGACATGTGTGACCAAAACCTCCCCATCTGTAAATACTGATGACCAATTTCATTTTTTTTAAACCCTGGGTACTCCAAGCACATCAGAACAGGCTGCAGGCCACTAGCTGATGACATCTGCTTTCAGTCTAAGCTACCCGTTGTCATTTTCAATGGCCCACTGATTCTTATAAACTTCAGTCTTTTCCAACGTGACAGAAAGATCTTTTGTGACTGGAAATACATATGACCCGCCTAAGACTGGCACCAGTTGTTGGGCCCAACACCCAATGCCCCAGGCTCCAGAACAGCTGGTTTAAAACATCCATGTTAATCAAAGGAGTTGTGTGCAGCTCACCATCCCAGGAGAGTTTCCCCCACATTTCAGCTCAGTTACCTCAACCGGTTTCCACCAGGAGGTTTCCAGCAGGAGCGGAGGTGAGGTGAAGGCAGATGGAATCCCCGAGGAACTGTTCCAAAGACCCAGAGAAGACAAAATAAGTTTGGGAGAGAAAGAGATAATGACCCCAAGTTCACAAAGTGGGACTTGAGAGAAAGGGTGAGGAGGCTATGACAGCTGAACTCAGAGACATGGAACTTCCACAGAAAAGGAATAAGTCCTTCCAGCTCTAGAGGGAAGAAAAGGTAAATAAGCACGCACACGAGAATGACAGAAATGCCATCAAAATAGAATGGAAGATTTTTATGAAAGACTCAAAGAAGCTCCTGGTCTGTAGCTGCTTTAATGTAAGATTCAAAGAGTTATCTAGAAACCTCCCAGATCTGTCTTTAAGGACCAAGCTTGACACTGAGCATCCAGAGAATCCTTTCTGTTCTGTGAGGTGCATGCCAGTGAAACTCAATGTGAGTGCCTTGCCATGGCTCAGTCTCCTTTAAAGCATCTCCTTAGTCCTTTATCTGTTTTGGACACCTCTGGTTTATCTTGACAAACACTCTGTGAGCCCCGTCACTTCTCTCTCTTCTCACACCTACTCTGCCCCCATGAGCTTGGCATAGAAAATCCATTTTAAACTTGGATTTAAACAGAAATTTTCTTTATTTGCTCATTTCCTCATCAACAAATGGAGAAATCTCACCTACCTCACAGTGGGGATTGGAAGAAATAATAATCAATGGTTCCAACATAAATGGTGCCCAAATGTTCTTTTCTCTCCCTCAGCCCACAGTCTCCCAACCTCAGCCCCAACATTTTTTTTCCAGTTCTTTTTTTATTGAAGTATAGTTTATTTACAACACTGTATTAATTCCTGTTATTCAGCAAAGTGATTCAGTTATATGTATATATACATTTTTTTAATATTTTTCCATTATGGTTTATCATAGGATATTGAATATAATTCTCTGCGCTATACAGAGGAGCTTGTTTATCCAGTCTGTATATAAAAACTTACCTCTGCTAACCCCCTCCCCCTTCATCTCTAACATGTTATAGTTTATGACCCTAAATATCAAAACTACAAAATTCTGAAATATTGACCATACCAAACAGAAGCTAGAAGAGATACACAACTTATAAATCTCAATTCCCTCTTCTTACTCATCAATATAAATTTGCTCAGTGACCAGCTCAAGAACTGTCAATTCTAATAATTTAGATGCAAAGACACAATATAAAGCACACAGCAGCCCACATCAACAGCCAGTGATAATTTTTATTGCTGCCTATTATACTAGTTGCCAGGAATTTTTTTAAAAAATCTTGGATGTTTGCTTTAAATATAGTAATAAAAGAAAATATGACTGGCTGTTGAAGCCCATATGCTACTCCTTTTCAGAACTACAAAATGCTCATTCAGAGTTGGTTTGTACACAGCAAGGAGCAGCCAGAGGGGAGCCAGCAAACTCAATGAAAACTCAACTGTTTAGAAAACTAGTAAACAGAAAATTCCGGATGCAAATCAAGTTGATCCTCAAATTTTCATTACAGTTTCACTGAAGACTCAAATAGAACCTCTGGTTAATGATTTCTGTGCTACAAATCTCAGCTTTAGCTCTAGTGAATTCTCAGAAGCTTTAAGCAGTTGACTGTTCTGTGCTGCTTGAAATAATCCCCATTCTCCTGGTTCTCCTCTCCTGTCACTGGCTGTTCTTCTTGTGCCTTGGCTGGCTCCATGCTCCTCTGAATGTTACCTTACCTCCTGGCTTGGGCTTTCGCCCTTTTCTCTTCCTTTCTTCCTACACGGGATCATGCCTGTTCCAATTACTTCAGACACTCCCTGGAACACAGGCAAATTCCTAATGTCTTTCTTGAAATAAAACCTTTTCCTGGGCTATACGCTCACTCTGCCACCAAAGCTCAACGTCTTCACTTGAACATTTCAAAGGCATGGCAAACTCCTCATGTTCTGAAATTACGCCCTTCCCCCCGCCCACTAGTCCCCCTTACCCTGTAAGTGAGGGCCCCATCTATCCAGTTTCTCACTCACTGATTCTTCTTTTTTCCCCCTCAGCTCTCATACGCAAGTCCTTTCACGTCTATATTCCAAACACCCCTCCAGAATTTGTCTGCCTCTGGCCACCTCCTCCCAGCCATCCTGAGACCCATGGTTCTCATTTTCTGTGCATCAGACCATCCAGAGGGCTTGTTAAAACAGACTGCTGGGTCCTCCACCAGTTTCTGATTCAGCAGGTGTACGATAAAGCTGAGACTCTGCATTACTAATAAGTTCCCAGGTGATTCTGCTGCTGATCTTGAGAACACCTCTGAGAACCATCACCCCACACCAATCATTATCTCTCCCCCTCTACCCAGGAACACTTGAATTACTGGTTGTCCCACCATCCTGCCTCCCTCTCATCTATTGTCTACTTACGAAGGCTCAGTAACCATTTAAAACATATCAGATTGTGTTAGTTGAAAATCAAACCCAAACTCCTTAGTTACCACAGTATATGTGGTCCAGCGTGGCTTCTCTAGTTTCAGTGTTTGTTTAAAAGTGAAAATGTTTGTCACTCAGTCATGTCCGACTCTCTGTGACCTCATGGACTGTAGCCCACCAGGCTCCTCTGTCCATGCAATTCTCCAGGGAAGAATACTGGAGTAGAATGCCATGCCCTTCTCCAGGAGATCTTCCAGACCCAAGAATCAAACCTGGGTTTCCTGCACTGAAGGCAGAGTCTTTACTGTCTGAGCCACCCCAGGGCCTTTGCACATTCTGCTGACTCTGCCCAGAAGCCCCTTCCCTCACTCTTCTCCCGACTGTTCTCTCTTTTCATCCAGGCATTACCTTAAATGTCACCACCTCAAAAATGGCTCGTCTAGCTACCTTACATAACCCCTCACCCCAATCCAAATTCCCTATCTCTGTACCTTTTTGACAGTTTTTAGCTTTGCTGCAGTTTGTATGTGTGTGTATATATATATATATATATATATACACACACACACACACACACACACATTATACATATATATGTTTGTCTGCCTCACTGCCGAGACAGCTAGTCAAGCCATAGCTGTCATACTTGCTGTATACTCAGCATAGTACCTGATATGCATACAATGCATACCAAATAAATTTCTAGTGTATAGGTAGATTGATGAGTAAGTAACAAATCTTACAACAAGATACGGCAATGCCTTCAAACTTTTAACATAATCAAACCATTTTCCAGATTATTTGATTCAGTCTCTTTTAAGACAACTTAATTATCTTCTCAACAAGTCAAAACAATACCATATGAGAGACGTGAGGTGGGGGTTTTGGGGAGGGGAATACAGCTGAACACAAATCATTTCCATGAAAACAGACCCATGGCAGAACCCTAAAATCTGGAAGTAGACTGTCTTTTCCAGTACTTTTTTTTTTTAAGATAGCTAAATATCAGCCTTCAGAGCAGATGACACTTTTACAAATACTTATAGATTAAACAGCTCATGGTATATGACGATGTGTCAACACCCTTTCAAAGAATAAATATTCCTGCCTCACATAATGGGAAATATTCAAGTTTCAACTAATTCTCCACCACATGGATGATGGAAACCTTATCTAAGGGCACAATTCAGGGAACTGGTCTCCATAGATACTCAGTAATAAATCAGGCAAATGATCACAAAGCTCAAAAGAACCTGGACCCCTAACCCCTCAAATAGTGTCTGCTCATCTCTGATCCCTGAGAGAAGGTCTACTCCATGCTTGCTCATGCAGCAAATATTTGTTGAGGAAGAAGCCAAATAATACATTATGGGCACTCATAGCAGTATTCTGCCTCACAATGCCACTGATATAGTCCCCCTAAAAAGAAACGTTGTTATCACATTTCTGCTTAAAACCCTCTGACAGCTCCCAGGGGCCTTTGGGGAAAACTCTGCATTCCTCAGTGTGGCATGTGAGCCCTTTCTGACCTGACTTCCTAGCTGCTGTTTCCAGCTACACCTCTCATTGCTCCCCGGATTCTCCTCTTGTGATTCTGTAACGACACTCGTTCCCCTCGGATCGTTTCCTTGCCCAGCAAACCCTCTACTGGCCATGGCCTCCTAATTTGACTAACTCTAGCTCTTCCTCCGGAGAAGGCAATGGTACCCCACTGCAATCCTCTTGCCTGGAAAATCCCATGGATGGAGGAGCCTGGTGGACTGCAGTCCACGGAGTCGCGAGGAGTCGGATACGACTGAACGACTTCACTTTCCTGCATTGGAGAAGGCAATGGCACCCCACTCCAGTGTTCTTGTCTAGAGAATCCCAGGGACGGGGGAGCCTGGTGGGCTGCCGTCTATGGGGTCACACAGAGTCAGACACGACTGAAGCGACTTAGCAACAGCAGCAGCAGCTCTTCCTCAGTACTTTGTATGGTGTCACAAACGGGGGCCACATGCTACTCTCTAGGCTTCTCACCACTGCTCTTCCTGGACTCCAAGAAAATAGTTCTTTTACTTGACTTCTCCCTTCTCTTTGGGCTTCCCTGATAGCTCAGCTGGTAAAGAATCCCCCTGCAATGCAGGAGACCCTGGTTCAATTCCTAGGTTGGGAAGATCCACCGGAGAAGGGATAGGCTACCCACTCCAGTATTCTTGGGCTTCCCTTGTGGCTCAGCTGGTACAGAATCTGCCTGCAATGCAAGAGACCTGGGTTCAATTCCTAGGTTGGGAAGATCCCCTGGAGAAGGGAAAGGCTACCCATTCCAGTATTCTGGCCTGGAGAATTCCATGGACTGTATAGTCCACGGAGTCGCAAACAGTCAGACACAACTAAGCAACTTTCACACTTTCCCTTCTTCTTGACTACACTGTGACATCCCTGAGGGTCCAATCCGGGCCATGTTATTTTCCCATCCCAGCACCGAACACGGAGCCAGACACAAGCAGGGTTCAAAAGACAGGAACAACAGACAATGGGCAGAAGCAGCCAAACAACCATCAGTGGGTGAAAGGACAAAGAAAATGGGGTACATTCATATCGTGGGATATGATTAAGCCTTAAAATGGAAGGTAATCCTGTCATATGCAACAACATGGATGAACTTTAAGGACCTTATGCTGAAGGAAATAAGCCAGGCTCCCGGCTTACTGAGTCCATTTATGTGAAGAATGTTAAATAGTCAAACTCTTAGAAAGTAGAATGGTGACCGCCAGGGACAGAGGGGACAGGGAGAAGAAAGTTGCTATTCAATGGGTACAAAGCTTCAGTTTTGCAGGATGAGAAAGTTCTCGAGATCCGTTGCAAAGCAGTGGGCATAGACCTAACATTGCTATACTATACACTTAAAAATGCTACAGATGACAGGGCTTCCCTGGTGTTTCCTTGATCAGCACACGACTACCTCAGGGCCTCCTTCACATCCCCAGCTGGAATGCCTCCACCCCCACTATAGAGTTCTCTACTGAATGTCCTCAAGTTCCCAACAACCACCATCCCTAAAACAGCACACTCTCACCTCGGGTGTCCCCTTATCCTCCTCGTTCTTACTACTGTCGGATGTTTTGTCAGGTGCTTACCTACCTAAGCATTCACTGTCCATCTCCCCACTGCAATACAGGGCTCAGAGACTTGTTTTGCTTGCTGCTGTATTCCCAACACCTGGAAAGTCCTTGGCTTGCAGTAAACACTCACATGTTTGTTAAATAGCTGAAGAGCGAGACACATTCAGCCCTATATGGTATGAGAAAGCATGACACTTAACACTCTGAGGATAGCCATGCCACGCTTAAGTATCCTGCAAAAACGAGCAGCAACTTCCCAACAGCAGAAACTTACCTCTTGTTTTCTTCTGACCGGTGGGTTTACTAAGACAGCTTTGCTCTGTGAGTCCCTCTATCGATAGGGAGTCCCCAAAATGTACTGAATGATGAGGCATGACACTCTTCAGCGTAATTAGCACCTTGCCATTAAGGCTGCTACACGGCTGGTCAGGGTGTATCCAGCTCTGTAAGTGAGAACAAGAGGGTGTCCCTCCACAGGCGACCCAAGTCTCCTCCACACTCCTCAGTCTGGGGTCTGCTACCCTCTGCAGCAGCTGCAGACAGCAGCAGGCATTCCTACAGGTCAGCTCTTCTGTGGGACATTAAATGAGGTAAACTTTCACGATCCATGACTAGTTAGAGGATTATCTGAGCCAGGCACTCCCGAATTGCTGACTTGGGATGCCAGGCAGATGATACTCATGGCTTTTCTCTGTGCCTCTTATCCTTCCACCAAGATGATTAATTCCTACAATTGATCACTACCCTTCTATCTTTCTATTCTGAGCCAGAAAAACAAAGTTCCCTAGGTCCTGAGCCATCTTTTAACCTCTTGTAACTTGATCATTTATATGTGAAAACAATAGCTGACCGGGGTGGGGAATGAAAAAATTAAATGAGCAAGCTGTGCTTTGCACAGCAGCAGGGGATGTGAAGATGAATACTACAGTCCCTATTGCCAACAGTGTATCCTCTGGTGACTATCCATAAAATGAGCTGTCACGAAAACTGGAAAAAATAACCAGGATCTACTTCCGTGATTCTCAAAAATCTCTGCGACCACTGACAAATTCTTCAAGGTCACCTTTGACTAAGACAACCAACCAAGCTTCAGGAACACTGTTTAGCCCACATTCTTATATCCATTCCTTCTCTGTCTCATTGAAAATATATTTTTTCTACCAACACTTTTCCAAATGTTGATCCAGATCCACAAAGTAGAAATCCCTTTTAATCCTATCCATCTACAGACTGTTATTTCTCTGTTTCTATCTGTTGGAGCTACCTAGCCAGCAGGCTACAGCGAGAGAAAACTTCCAAAGTTAGAATTACTGGGAATATTTGCAAAACACCAAAGGGAAAGAGGAAAAGAGTGCTCCTGCGGGGGCGGGGAGGCATGAATCCATCAACACACCTCTCTCTCTCCCCAAGTCTCCTCCCTCAGTAGCAGGGACCATAAGTCATCACGTTACCTTTGGAGTTAAATGGAGCAACCCAGCCAAAGAGATGGGACACTGAACCAGGTGGAACGTGATCTGTTAAAAGATGAGACCTTAGCTTTGCACTTGGAGAAACTACCTGAATTTTGATAAGGAGGGGCAGAGAGATGTCAAAACTGAGTTCACATGACAGTAGTAAGTTATCAGAACTTCACAGAAAGTCTGCTCCTTCGACGGCATCAGCCTAAGACCATTCAGGTAACTCCTGTCCAAATCCAGCTGGATCAAGGAATTTCCCACTACAGTATAGAGGTAACTTTTTTTCAAATCATCATAATGGAGAGACTGTTAACAAAGGTTACTGGATCGTGGAAAACAGGAGATTCTGGTGGCCAAGCAACTCAGAGGGAGTGCCTAGGTGGGCTGAGGAAGAAGTTAAATACGGCTGAGTGCAGCTTCACCGTACTGGCATTTTCCTGTGTGGCTTTTAGGGAGAATAGGACAACTGTCTCTCTTTTCTCATCTGATGACTTACATGGAAAGGTTTCCACGACTAGACGTGATGGGGACACTCACTTCTCAAGTGTTTACTAAGGTCCACGGGCCGCAGGGTGCGCTGAATGCTGCGGGTTACGACAACTCCACCTTTGGGGTGTCCACAGTCAAGGGGTCAACCCGCCACAGCAGGGAACTCCCTTCCCACATGAGACTAGGCGGCAGTGCTGCTAACCAATGCCAACACCTCTGTGTTGAAAAACAGTGGCCCTTGAACAGCGTGGGTGTTACGGGAAGTAGAAAATCTACATCTAACATATAGTCGGCCTCCCTATACACAGCTGCAGCTCCTCCACCCCCTTGGGTTCAACAACCCCAGATGTGTGGTACTGTGGTATTTACTACTGGAAAGAGTACATGCTACAGCCATATAAGTGGATCCCAGGTGGCACAGTTGTAAAGAATCCTCCTGCCAATGCAAGCGACTCAGGAGACGCAAGAGATGCGGGTTAAGTTCCTGGGTCGGGAAGATCCCCTGGAGTAGGAAATGGCAACCCACTCCAGTATTCTTGCCTGGAGAATCCCCACGGACCGGGGAGCCAGGCGGGCTACAGTCCATGGCGTCACAGAGTCAGATGCGACTGAGCACACCCACATAAATACATCCGTGCTGCTAAAGCCTATGCTGTTCAAGAGTCAACTGCAGTTATTTTCCTGGAGGAGAAATGGTCATCAGCACAGCACTGACCTGAGGTTGGCATTGCCAGTGGACACTGAAGCCAGCTCAGGGAAAGCCCAGCTGCTGCTCAAGCTTCCCCAGGCCATCAGACACATCTAACAACTTCACCGGCCAAACCTGAAAACCATTTTTCATCTGCTTCCTGCTTTCTCCTCCTTAAGTGTCCTAGCTGCTCTGGGATACATTCTGACCCAGAAATCAAGTGTGAGTACTTCAATAAACAACAATATGCAAATCCCATAGGAGAGAAAGCAGAAAAGTATATGCAGCATTCACCAACCTGCACACATATTTATGTCACCTGAATAGTATGTGTATATGTGCGTGTTTAATCCAGAGCACTTTAACAATTATCCTATTTATTCCTTTGCATCAAAACACTGATTTCTTTACAACTAATCGAAAGGCTTAAAACAGTATTAAATACTTAAATTTCTTTTCCTGAATAATATCTAAATGTAACATAATATGTATGTTGTGTTCTGTTGATTCCACTATCTTCATTTTGGGGAGGCTTCTGTGTTCTTTTATTTGGAAAATCACTTTAACCTCTCTTATTTACATAAAGTGCCCAGGCTGAAACATTCCTGAAGTTTACAGTAAAAGAGTGACAAGTTTACTATTAATTTATTCATTCATTCAAGTGTCACATTCCCCGGAACCCTCTTGGTTTCACTGAGGCTGAATCACACCCTCCTTAAGCTTCTCAAACATTCGGTGTGGCCTCTACCAGAGCTCTGATCTCACCTCCACAACTTCTAGATCGCCTGACCCTCCGTAGGTCTGGTAACAAATCGAGTACAAATGTCTTTTTTTCTTGCTTTGCCACCGAGCCTCCTAAATTCCTGTAACCCAGTAGGTGGGTGCTAGATAAATAGGGAAACACTGTCAATGACCACTTCTATTGTCCAGCGACTATTATATGCAACCAGGTGCTGTAAATCCTCCCCTCAATGACTAATTCTAACCGCTGCCATTCTGGACATTTCCGTGAAAGACAGGGAGAGGCCAGGTAACTAGTGTGTGTAGATCAGGGAGTATACCTGTCGGGGGGTAGGGGAGACAGACCTGCATAGCACTGGACGCTCTAGGTTAAGGTCCCCCCATTCCTGAGAGTCCAAGCAAGAGGCCGATCATACTCCTCCCACCTGCACCCCAGAGAAGCCGAGAGAGAGCTTCTGCTCCATCTCCAAGGCTTTGCCAAGAATGTAACAACCTTGGGGGGTGCTGGGGGGGGCAGTGCGGGTGGTGGGAGAAATGTTATCTTAAATGTCTGATCAGCCCACAGGGACAGACTGTTGACTTGCAAGGCTTTGCTTCCTTTTTATTTCTGCACAAGACCTAGTCAAAGCACGCCATTTGTTGGGGGGATAAAACAGGTTATGATACGTAAAAAGCTTAGAAACAGCTCCCAGCAGATGGTCAGCACTTGATGTCTGTTAGCTATTAATATCATTTTCTGTTTGGTTGGGACAAAGATAAGTCATGACATTTCAGCAACAGTTTCATCCTCCTGATCCTCTGACGTGTCCACCATGTCATTATTCAGTCACACAAGCAAACGAACAGACCTGAGGAATCACAATCCTGACACAAAACAAAAAGGCACGCTTGGGACTAGCCTGGCAGTCCAGTGATTAAGCCTCTGCACTTTCAAGGCAGGGGGCACATGTTCGATCCTTGGTAGGGAAACTAAGGTTCTACAAAACATGTGGCGGAAAAAAATTAATTTTTTTAAGGCACTCACCCTCCCCTGCAAGTTCAGGGCAATGGCTTTGCTAATGTAGATGCCACAAATTAAGGAGGTACTGCTTCCTCTAACCCCCCTAGAAACCACCCAGTGGCGCCCACCTCTCCTCTAAAACCTGCCTGTAAGAGTGGATAGGAGTCGGCAAGAGGGAAAATGCTCCCATTTCACCAAATCGAAGTGCTTTTTCTCCTTAGAAGCAATGCTACAAGCAAAGTAGAAATAACACCATATTCCAGGTACATTTTGGGACTTTGAAGCAAAATCGCCTGTTTTCATTGATTAGGCCTCAATGATTAATCTTTGACTAGTGTCTGAATATAACATGGGCAGGTGGCTTTGTTGATAGATATGCCAGGCAAGCAGGAATTAACCAACCCACTCAGGGAGTCATAATTGTTTTTTTCTTAAGAGGTGAGTACATGTCAAGAATATTTTCCTAATCTGCAGCAATGTTATTCTACAAGAAAACATTTTATCTGGTTTATGAGATAAATTAGAAGTTTGAGATTAATACAGACACACTACTATATATATAAAACGAACAATGAGAACCTGCTGTTTAGCAAGGGAACTATATTCAGTACTTTATAATAACCTATAATGGAAAAGAATCTGAAAAAGAATATACATACACATATACACACATACATGTGTGTAACTGAATCAATTTGCTTTACCCGTGAAACTAACACAATATTGTAAATTAACTTAAGTTTAAAAAAAAATTTGCAGAGATTCCTACTTGTTAGGAGGTAAGCCCCTCCTTTAAAAAAAGCTAATAAATTAAGGGGCCCAGAAAAATGATTACAGGTGAGGTTTTAGCATGCATATTTCAGCAGGACTAGGAAAGTTAGTCTCATAAACAGGATAAGTTTTGTGTTTATCTCCTCTCCTGAAAGGGTCACCATCCTCCCTTAATTAGCTGCTATCAGATTTATATACTCCCTGCCTTTTAAGGAAATCTAATTCTCTGAAATTAGCAGAACTTTCAGTGTCAGATGGTACAGTTTTGAAATATGCATGTCACTAAATAAAACCTTACCTAAATTATTACACTAATTTTTTAAAGTGTGAAGTATAAAAAGTCATTTCATTCCTCACAAACATCCACAGAAATCAGAACAAGTGGGCTGAGCAACACAGGCTGCGAAGTGGAGGATTCCTCTGATGAATAAATTGGAATGATTCACAATTAGCCTAATTCGTTTACTCAACACATAACCTCAGACTTCTGCAGCGCTGGCGCAGGCCTCTTAAAAAGAGTCTACGTTCTTAGCTGTTTCCAACACAGCAACTCCTTCCCATGTGACTTACCTTCCTGTGTCTACATTAAGTGGTCTAACATATGTATAAAGAGGTAATAATGGATGTCAACAAGTCCAGCCTCAGATAAACACAATTTTCACCGAGTAAAGCTTTTCTAAGTATGCGATGTATCCAGATCCCACTTCAGGTCAAAAGAAAAAGTACTCCTACTTTCCCTATTGGGCACCTTATAAACCTCGGTGCGCAATAGCCCTCAGGAGGCAGGACTGGGTTTTCTAGGTCATTAAGACCAGGTTGACATCCAGGCACTTCAGGACGCCTCCCACTTAACTGACGTCCCAGGGCAGCAGGAACATCTCTCCCAGGTAACACCTCTCTTCCTGGGCGGCAGCCTCCTAAACACTGCCTCAGGCTTCATCCTCAACAGGGAACTGTAGGCCAAGGGGTTGTTTTAGACAATGGGGACCCCAAAGAATGTCTTGCTTAGGCAGTTCAAGCCACTCACCCTCTTGAGTGAGAGAACTTAAGGCATGGGGTGGAAGAAAGGGGAGAAGAAAAGGTGAGATGCCTTCCACTTCTCACCTCCTGCAATAGGATTTGTGAAAAACAGTTCAGAAAGGATTTTTTTTTTAAAAAAAAAAGCAAATTGTGCTAGCCTGGAACTTAGTTTATCAGACTCCCCAAAGAGGAGAAAAGAACACCAAAATCTGAAGAGGATTTTCTCAAGGTCACATAAAGGTCTGATAATCAAGGTCACACAGAGTCTTCCCTTTTCCTTACTCTCTGCATCTATCCAATAGCCCAGATCAGCTGGTTCTGTCCCCAGAAGGTCTTTCATATCTCCCCATCGCCTCCTTTCCAATTTCATTGTGGATGCTCCAGTCTTGGACCACCCAGACAGCTGTCAAACTGGTGTCCTGCTGCTCCCCTTCCAACCCACTGTGCACACAGCTGCCATAGCAATCTCCCGGGCAGACCTTTCCTCCTGCCCCACACCTCCTCAGCTCCTCGTTCAGACAACAAATTAGAGACTGCCTGATCTGACACACACCACACCCAGTCCTGCGTATAGAAGATGTTTGAGCAAGAGAGAGCTAATAACAGAAGCAAAACAAATATGCTTCCTGACTTCTCTCTCTTTCCCTCTATTTCTCTCTTCCCCTCTCTCTCCCTCCATTTCTCTTTTTTTTAATATATAAGTTAATATTTATTTCCTCACTACTTTCAGAAAGAATGAGATGACTTAAAATGCAGATCTTAAACATTTTTAATTAAAACTAGAATGAGAAGACAAGGAGGAAAAGACAGATGAGATGTAGAAGCTCTGTAAGAGAAGCTTTTAGTATAGCGTGAACAAACAGTCTTCCAGGATGAAGAATACGAAAACAATATTATGAGTTATGGTTCTCATCCTCTAATAAAAGGGAGCAAATACATTTTAAAAGAAAAAAAACCTTCCTAACTCAACTGTGAAAGAAAAAAATACCCCAAATATACCTTAGAGAAGAAATAAAATGATCAGCATCCTCAGTGACAGTTTTTACTTTGCAAATTACAGAAACAGTCCTCAAGCCTCTCCCCTCTGCTCAGTTTCCTGATTAAAAATTAAGGGCCTACTGATAAATCTTGCTTCTAGAAAAACCACCCTAGGACAGACAAGAGAACCACATCTCCAGGTGCACGGACTTCAAGTAGCAATTCAACAGTTGTGCCACAATGAGGATTTAATAATTAGCCCTTTGACATATGAACCATCATTCCAGAATCATTAAGGCAAATAAAAACTGAGACCCTCTCAGGCCCTGGGGAGACAGCAGTTCTCCAGCTGTCCACCAAGCTGGAGAACCGCAAGGACGGGGTTTCCTGACCAACACAAACAGCCTGAGTTGTGCGTGTCAGGGCTCACTCTCGACTCCACACAATGCTCTGCCTGGCAGCCACAGCTCCCTGTAGGATTTTAACCTGGTTTAGGGTAATCATTTCACTAATTAAGGCTCCTTTCAGTTCCACCTTCTGAGTTCTAACAAGCATTTCTCAGCGTGTGTCAAGAAACATTCTGCAATTTAATGTCACCCACAAACCTCATCGGCACCAGCTTCACTAATAATGAGACAGAAGACTTTCAGCTATGACCAAGGCTAAACACTTAGCCTTTTTTTTCCAAAAAAGGAACAAATGTAGAGCAGACTCAGAGTTTCTTAAACATTACGTGCACACAGTCACTTAGACTGCAGGCACCAGTTCTGTATGTTTGAGAGGGGCTGGGATTCTATAGTTCTAACAAGCTCCCAGGTGATGCCAAAGACTCTGGCACACAGACTCTGGACCACAATTTGAGTAGCAAGGGACTAGATAGAATCTGCTTCTATTTAAGTTTATTGTATCTAACTCTGAGTGAGCACAGAGAAAGGAAAACTAAGCTTAGAAAATTGACGCATCAGATCCTAGCAATCCCTAATTCATGGAAAGAGGTACCTTCCTATGTATGACAAAGGTGTGAAACAAAGCATACATTTTGTCAGATTTCCTGCATGCATGCTAAGTTGCTTCAGTTGTGTCTGACTCTTTGCAACTCCATGGACTGTAGCCCTCCAGGCTCCTCTGTCCATGGGATTCTCCAGGCAAGAATACTGGAGTGGGATGCCATGCCCTTCTCCAGGGGATCTTCCTGACCTGGGAATTGAATCCATGTCTAATGTCTCCTGCATTGGCAGGCAGGCTCTTTACCACTAGTGCCACTAAATCACATGCCTTGGAGGAAACACACACACCAAAAAAAGAAAAGAAAAAGAGGCTGGAGAGAAAGAATGAAGGAAGTGGTACTTATCAGGAAAGCTGTGGAGAGCCAGGGCCCTAGTGTGGCACCCTCCAGGATGGAGTGGGTACGTGGGGAGACCCTAGGCTGACAGTAAAGGGGCAACAGTGTACAAGCTGCTATTTCTGCAAGTGGGATGTTTGTAACTGTAGAGTACCTATCATCCTCAAACAGTGAGCAGTGAACACAAGAAGAATCAAAGCCAAAGCTAGAATTGACGTGTGGGAGAAAACCTCACCATACCACAGGATTCCTAGAATTAGATAGGGTAGACTGGAAAATTTTCCTTCAGGCAGGGGAAATGAGCACTGTCCTTATGCTAGGCAGTTAGAATAGGAAACAGGAGTCCAAAATGGCGGTGGCTAGAAGACAAGGAAGGGAAAAGCCCGCGAAAATAGAACAAGGGCCGTCCGAGGACCTGAGTGAGAACTGCAGGTGGAACAGCACTCCTGTCTAAGCCCAATTTGCATAGGGTGGGCCTAGGGGGCAGAAATAAACATATAAAAGAGGAGCCAAAGCGTTTGCTCGCGCTCTCTCTCGCGCGCGCTCTCTCTCTCTCTCTCTCCCCGATGCTTGGAAGATGGACTCTCCCTCTCTCCCCCATGCTGCGGCTTTCTTCTCTTCACATCTTTGGACCGGCATGCCCTCACCCTGCGAGGATGGATTCTCCTGCTATCATCTTCTAAATAAAATAGAACTGTAACACTGAGCTGTGACACTGATTTATTTAAGACCTATAACGCGGTCTGTCCAAGACCCGAGAGCTGTGGCCCGCCGAGGGCTTCAATGTCTGTCACTCCAATTCTTTGTTGTGATGAGACAAGAGCCAAGGAACATAGCCCTCGCGTGACATCTACACTCACGTGACACCTTATAATCTGAGTTACATGTCCTCGTCCACATTCCTCCCCGCCTTCTCCAAACGGCTAGTCTCTGGCTTCATTTTCCTCATCTGAACAATGAAGAAGATAAGGGGATCCACCTCGTGTATTTACTGAGCAGTTTCAACTGCTTACTGTATATAACGCAGGCATATAGGAAGCCTTTAATAAATGGGAGCATCTATCATTTCTTCTCCATTCAACGAGGTAGCAGCACACAGAGTCTCTGAAGCACCAACCCCTCTACAACATCCTATGACTCAGTGATTCTTTTCAGTCCCCTCTAAGACTTTGTTGCTATTTCTCTGACTCTAAAGCAAATAGGCTCATAAATAAAACCTTAAATATGTAGTCAAATCTAAGCAGAAAATTAAGTTATGTTGGGGCATTTGTATACACTACAGCCATCTCTATTATAGCCAGGTCTTAAAATAAAGCCAAGTATATGCTCAACTGCTGATAAATATCTGTAAGGAAAAATGAAAATTCCATTAACAGATATAACAGCATGGATATACAGAGATACTGACAGAGAGGAGTAGCAAAAATTAGTTTGCCTATAATTATATGTATATATACACACACATTAAAGAAAAATAAGCTAGCTTTAAAACTGGGCAGAAAAAGACCTGTCAAACAGTTTAGACTTCCTCTACAATTCTTTTTCTTTAAATTGAAGTATAGTTGATTTATAAGGCTGCGTTAGCTTCAGGTATACAGCAAATTGATTCAGTTATGTTCTTTTTCAGATTCTTTTCCATTATAGGTTATTATAAGACATTGAATATAGTTCCCTATGCTATACAGTAGGGCCTTGTTTACTTCTATATAGTAGTGTGAATCCTCAAAGATTCTTTATTTCTTTTACCTAGAATATTTCTCCCAACGTTCAAGTGTGTGAACCACTATAATTAGAAAAAGATCAACTAAGAAGAAAACATAGAATAGCTGAACACATAATTTAAAAATCTCATTGGACTCGATAATAATGTATCACCTTTTCCACTTCTCGTTTCACTGGGGCTCACTTTAGCCAAATTCATTCTGTGCTTTACATCCTTTGGTTTCTCATGCTCATTCCGAGGAGTGAAAGAAATCATTGAAAGGCAAGAAATCAGAAGGACTTGGCCAACCTGCAGATAAGTGAGCCCTAAAACATATTAATTTGAAAGTTCAAGGCATTTTTTTTTAAACATACTACTTCTGGTTTCTCCCAAATAACCTTAAAAAACAAACAAAACAGTTTTCTCTAGGTAACGACCTAAAAGCCTTAGAAATGTTAGCACTGTTGGTGCGCACAGGCAGGTCTTTGTCCTCAACTCTCTGCTGAACTGCTAACTTGTTTCCTGGTCCAGGAGCCCAGCCCCTCATCCCCAGGCTTCACGGCTCACCCTGCCTTTTCGATTCTAAACATCATCCATCCAGATGGGTCTCAGCCAAGCACCCTCATCCCAGCTTCCTTCTATCCACTATCTCTCTCTGCAGCCTTGCAGACCTAAGAGCACACTGATTCTAAAAGTACAAAATGATTAAAGAAGCAACTTGATCAGGGAAAGAGAAGTCCCAGGGAAACAAGCTAGGCCATCCGAGCTGGGCCTGTGGGCAAGCGGGGCAGAGGGGCCAGCAATTTCTGTCCGGGGAGGAAGGCCATCCCCTAGAGTGGGCTACAGGCTGCAAAAAGAGTGGGAGGAGAGAAGCACCCCTGTCTCCCCTTCTGGGCAAATATTCAGGTCACTCCCTTCATAAATTTAAGGACAGTGTGTTTCCTCTCCTAGTAATCATTCCCACACTTAGGAAAATAACTCCGTTCACTAAGAGAAAAAGAAAAATTATTTTTCAACTGAAAACGCAGGCGGCAAGCCCAGCTCACACCAGTCTTTTGCGGGGTTCTCAGAGGTCCAATTTGAGAGGAGGGTTTCTTTGCGAGCCTCACAGACTGTGCTTCACTGAAGGAAACAGGAGCAATTAAATGAAAGCTCTTGGCAACTCAGCACAGGAAACAAGGATTTTTTCTCCTCCCCACTCATTCCCCTCCTTTGATTTTTTTCTTTTTAACGGAGTCATGCAAAGGAAATTTCAGGCACTGGCACGAACAGAGGTGGGACATTACAGAATTCTGCCAGCTGTTTCCTTAAATAATGCAAATCTCCTTACCACCTGGCAACACTTCAAACAACTGTCTTCAGTAATTTCTTAGGGAAAAGAAGATAAGTCATTTGAATATCCCAATAAGAAGACTGAATGACCATCCCTCTCTCAAGAAAGTAAACTCTAAAAAATTTCCACATCAGAATATTAATTTTCCAAGCAAGAATGTATCCTCAAATAAAAAGACTTATCACACATTAGAGGAAAAAAAGATGTTTGAAATTAAAATTCCACATGTATTATGGGTGTGGCCCTACAATTTATGTTTTTATATTCATGAAATTTTGTCTTCTTAAAAGCATATGTTTTGCAATCATCCTGGCTATTTTCCCAGGAGGAAAAATAAAATTGGTGGAATAAAAGAAAGAACGCCTAAAATTTGGAAATCATCTTTGGGATCTGAACCACTGATGGTTCCTTGTCTTTGGGATATATACTCTCATAGTAAAGTAGTCAAGCAGTTGAACAAATTTCAGCAGGTTTATTACAAATCAGAAGCCCAGCCCTTGGTAAGGCTGCCAGAAAGGGCACTAAACATCCTTGGTGCCTTGAAATGTATTTGGGCTCATCCAAAATGAAAGGGCAAGGTATGGAGAGGATGAGGACAGAAAAAGGTTTTCGCCCTTCATCTTGACTAAACGTCTTCTAATTTTTTAACTGAGTAACTTAGAACGTATTTAATCACTAATAATCAAAATTTGAAGTTCTATGGGCATGGGATAATTTTGCTGTTGTTGCTGTTACTGGCTTCCACAGGACACAGCACGTGGTTCAGCACACAGTGTATACCATGGATGTTCAGATCAGTCATACTGACCAAGGGACAAATAATGCACCAGGAGTTTGACGGGCGCCTAAAGCCCCCTGAAAGAAAACCAATGACTGGGAAACAAGGGTAGGTGGGAAGGCAAGGCCTTCAGAATCACCTGGGAGAGGCTTTGCACACTACACATCCCCCGCCCCTCTGAGATTCTGGCAAATCCGTATGGGTTTAGCCTCTTCCCCTCTGCCCCCACCGCTAGCCCCAATGGATAAGCGCTGCCCGAGTGTGTCATTGTTTCTGAGGGAGGTGTCTTATCTCAGGTGGCGGGGGGGGGGGGGGGGGGGGGGCGGCGCTGATGGCTAACGATCTACAGCTTCACTGCATAACCGTGGCATCTCCTCAGGACAGGAGGAGGGGCTGTCATCTGAATCTGATGGGTGGAGGTGGGGACCTTCACCTAACGTTCTTCTTTTCAGTTCCACATCCTCTAGCCACTGCACCAGACCGAGAGCCTCCAAATCCTGGGTCTGTCCGAGTTCTGTGGGGCTAACTGGCTCATTCCTCATTGGCGGCCCTCTTTGAGACCTTCAAGTCCAATGCCTCAGCTATCAAGTCAAGGACCCCTCCCGCTCCTTCCTAAAATCTGCTGATGGCTCTTAACTGCTGTGGTCTCTTCTAGTCTCCCACCTTCATGGGGCCTCTATCTCTTTTAGCCCTTGGCTTTCTCATTTTAGAGGTGTTTTGGAAGGTCTGGAGATAGTCATTGTTCAATCCACCATGCTTTACCAGGAGTCATTGTGATTGCTTCTTTACTTCTATGTCTCCCCTGCCAGATTCTAAAATCCAAAAGAAGAGGGATCATACAAACCTCCCTTATGATATACCCCTAGAACCTAGCACAGTCCAAATATACAGTAGATGTTTTAATATTTTTGAATAAATGAATAATGCTAAAAGCACAGAGACGTCCCAAGTGGTTAAGACTCCTTGCTTCCAATGCAGGGAGCTTGGGTTTGATCCCTGATTGGGGAACTCAGATATGACATGCCATGTGGCACAGCCAAAAAATTTTAAAAAATAAAAGCATAAAGATCACAGAACTTTAAGCTTTCAAAAGCTTCAGATTTTTAGGTTATCCTCTTTTCTAGCTCTGTGTCTTTCCACCTTCAGGTAGGATCATATTTAGACTTCCAGATGAATAACCTAATTCCCTTTTCAATAATCCCTATGCTTCCACACTTCTCTATGACCGAGAGAGCAGAATACATTTTACATTACAATTCACTATACATTCACGTGTACCTGACAAAAATTACTTTTACACAATATTTACCCTTCTCACAAGGGATGCTCTCTGATATCTTCTACTCTATTTAGTTTAGCTCTTAACACCATGGGGTTGCAAAGAGTCAGACATGACTGAGTGACTAGCCATGATTCACTAAACTGATTTCACAATCTACTCATGGGGCATGACCTACAGTGTGAAAACTATTTTTAATCATACTTTCAGGTCTCAGTTTGGAACATTGTATCCTCAGGGGAAGCTTTCCCTGGCTCCCACAATTATTTGACCCTTCTGTGATGTAACGGATGTGTGGAATGGGAAGGAGATTTAGGGGATCTAAGAGAACTGAACACTTGGGTTCGTGCAAAATTTTGTATCTGCATGTTCATAGCAGCATATACTCACAAAGACAAAAAGCAGAAACAATACAATTGTCCATAATGGGTGAATAGTTAATCAAAATGTGGTATATCCATACAATGGGCTAGTATTCAGCCATAAAATGAATGAGGTGCTGACAAGCTACACTGGGATGAACCTTGAAAACACAGGCTGAGCCTGACTGTCTGACCTACCAACACTGAGTTACATACTTCAAATGGGTGCATCTCATAGTATATGGATTATATTTTTAATAAAGCAGCTAAAAAATAACAGAAGGGTCTAGGGGGAACCCTGGGGAAGTGGCCTATACTGCAGGAGGCAGGGGAGCATCTATCTCCCTCACACTTAATCCCTGGCTTTTGGCACAAAGCCAGATGCATGGCAGAGGTCCTTGACTATTTGGTGAATTAATAATTGACTCCACGAGGAGGCCTGGATGGGCTTTCTCCTCAGGCACACACTTCTACCTCAGGTCAGCCTGAGGTTAAAACCCAAAGGAGGAAATGGGCTTTGTTTTTATCAAATAATCTTCCACCTTCACTAACAAAATAACCTAGGTTCCAATACCCTTGATTATAAACTGAAGGGATTTGTACTGTTCTACTGCTCTAAAAAGTTGTCCAACGGTACAACAGTATGCCCTCCACTGCCCCCCGCAGCACCTTCCCTAAAATTAGGCTAATAACAGCTTTCTCAGCCACACTGAGAAAGGATCATTGAAAACCACGCTGCTCAAACTTATGTCATGCTCCACAGTGGACTACGACCTCAAACTGCTGATGTTAAGCTTAATTCCTATAAAATTATAGTTTGGCTCAGCTACAGAAGGCAGTTAATCACCAAGAGACCAGAAATAAAGGCTCAGGGAAACTAAAGTCATGAAAGCAGTGTTTTGTGCTACTGCTATTTTTACTGCTACTTTTGATAAAAATACATGTGCAATATGGAGTTTTTCAATCTACACAGTCGTTTTTTTTCAGCATGAACATAACTGCAGAGCTACTTCATTAATGGTCTTATCAGTGTCTGAATAACAATATCCACAGTCACCTGCCATGACAATGCAAGCTTGCAATAAATACATGGATAACATTCTGACCCAAGAGGTGAAAATTCTGGTTGCCTATTAAAAATTAAAGCAATAACCACAAACACACACACAAAAAAATCCTTCATCCATCCCCATCTCTAAAAGTCTTTAAACTCCCAGTTTAGATGCCTATAGAGTGGCCAAAGAAAAAGCCACCTAAACAAAATAAAAACTAATCTGACCTAGACTAACCCTAAATAATATTCTTTCCCACACTATTTCAGCTCCCAGTGGAAGCTGTTCCCCAATACCTACTACTCCCCAGTATTTCTATTTTATGGAGAAGGCAATGGCACTCCACTCCAGTGCTCTTGCCTGGAGAATCTCAGGGATGGGGGAACCTGGTGGGCTGATCGTCTATGAGGTCGCAGAGTCAGACACGACTGAAGCGACTTAGCAGCAGTATCATTTCTATTTTATCACCTTCTTTGACATTTATGTTAATATCAGGAATACTTCCTATTCTACAACCAAAAGAACTTTAATATCAAATCTTAACTTTGGCAAAATAACAGTCAAAAATAACTCCAATGTATTTCTTACAAACTCATCTCTTTTTCAAAATATTTGAGTATGTTGCACATCTAATTAACATAGCAACAGATAATTATTGCAATATCAAGTGCCAAAACAGTGGCCATCAATAGAAAAATGCAGCTCAGGTCAAGCTTAGGGCTGCTGAAATGCAAGACACAGGTACCCAAACAAATGAAATTCAATCAAGACATTCCATGACAGAAACACATGAAGTGTTAACAAATACACTCTGTTCAGTTTTCCAATTTAAAGTTTCAAATTATTGATAAATATTTGAAAACACTTCTTACAAACACAGGTACTATTGCCCACTTTTAAAATCACCAGGACACTATAGAAGAGAATTTGCTGGTTCCTCAAAAAGTCAAACAGAATTATCATATGATACAGCAATTTTACTCCTAGATGTATACTCAAAAGAACCAAAAACAGGGGTACATCAACGTTCACAACATTATTCACAACAGCCAAAAGGGGGAAACAACCCAAGTGACCAGTGACAGATGAAGGAAGTGAAGTCGCTCAGTTGTGTCCAACTCTTTGCAACCCTGTGGACTGTAGCCTACCAGGCTCCTCTGTCCATGGGATTCTCCAGGCAAGAATACTGGAGTGGGTTGCCATTTCCTTCTCCAGGGGATCTTCCCCACCCAGGGATCAAACTCAGGTCTCCCACATTGCAAGCAGACGCTTTACCCTCTGAGCCACCAGGAAAGCCGAAGTGGAACATCCATACAATGAAATACTACCCAGCCATACAAAAGAATGATGCTTCAGTACATGCTACAATGTGCATGACCCTTGAAAACACTATGTTCCGTGAAGTAAGTCAGACACTAAAGGAAAAATACTGTACGATTCTACTTACAAGAGGTACCTAAATAGGCAAATTCATAGACATAGGAAGTAGAATGATGGTTTCCAGGTGCAAAGAGAAGAAAGAAATGAGGCATTATTGTTTACTAGAGTTTCTGTTTGGGATGATGAAAAAGTTCAGAAAATGGATAGTGGCCATGGTTAGATTATGAATATGCTTCAAGCCACTGAATTTTACACTTACAATGGTTAAAGTGGTAAGTTTTATGTGACGTATTTTTAACCATTTTTTTAAATTAAAAAAATGTTTTCATGATTGAGGCACAGAGTGACTCAACGGACATGTCACCGGTGGTAGAGACAGACATGAGCATCCCTTTCCCATCTTAGAGGCCGGTAACCTACACAAGGCTACACAATCACAAAAGAGAACAATGATCTCCAAGTTCTCATGAGAGAAATGCTGTGTTGCTTTGTTGTGTGTGCTCCCAATTCAGAAGCTGGTACTACCCCTCTACACACATACACACACACACACACAAAACACTTTAAAATAAAAAATTATCAACAGCCCCCACTGCATACAACTCACTAGATAAAATTTAAGAGTCCAAAGTTGAGACTGAGGGCAACAATGCTGAAAGAGCACGTCACTTGAGAGAACACTAATTGCCTCGTCAACCTGCCGCTTGTTTTAACTACTCAGCAAACTGAATGTCAGTTGATGTACAATGATAACACTTAGAGCAAAGTGCCAGAGCTCACCTTGCAGAGTTGAGGGAGCATGGTGGGGGATGACTGGTGAATTATTTTACCTTTTGAAAAGCAAAGAAATGAGGGCTGTGAAAGGAGAAAATGCTTCATGCATTATTAACTAAATCAACTGGGCCCTCGTCTCCTAAAATACTAAAAGCTCCACTTCCCACTTACTCTCACAACATTCCTGGAAGGCGACTTTTCTATCCCCACATATTAACTAAAACAGCAGAGCTAAGGGTGTTTACTTTTTAAAATAATTTCAACTATTATGTATTTACTGGCTGTGCTGGTCTTCGTCGCAACATGGGCTTTTTCTCTTTTCTACTTGCGGTGTGCAGGCTTCTCACTGCAGTGCTTCTCTTGCAGAACACAGGATCTAGGACACGAGAGCTTCAGTGGTTGAGGTTCCCAGGCTCTAGAGCGCTGGCTCAGTAGTTGTGGCACACGAGTTTATTTATTCCTCTGCACGTAGGATATTCCCGGCTCAGGGATCAAACCCAGGTCTGCGCATTGGCATGCAGATTCTGGTCCACTGAGCCACCAGGGAAACCTTAGGATGGTTCTAAAGCATGAGCATGAACCCTCAGGTCTCCCAAGTCCCCACCACGAGACTGGCTCTGTTAGTGCCCCACACCTTGCCCCAACTAGACAGAAACACAGTGCCCGTTTTCTTGCCACATAACAGCAGGGGGAGAATTCTGCTCAGAATAAGATGCAGAAGTGCCAGAATCCAACCCTGCTACACATGTTCAACAAAGCTTCTCACAACTCTACTGGAACTCAAAGCAGCAAACATGCCACAGGCCAAAGGACCAGACTTCCCAATGGGATTTTAACCTCAAAGTAATACAGGGTATTCAATCTGAAAACACGAAGCCAATCTCTCCTGGCAGGGTGAGACTCGAGGGTTCCTGGCAACTGCTTTGTCCTGGCCTCACTAATAGAAGTTTTCAGTTTTTAACAGTAAAATTACAATCTTTAATAAGCTCTACCTAACATAAATGATCATAAATGAGGAGTGAAAACTCTGAATCCTGGAATCTTAGATCAAAGGACACAGTTGTCTACTTGAATGTCCTTTAGGAGATCCCAGTTATGAGGGCAAGCAATCCGCACTTGAACTAGTCCAGTTCCAAGGAACTCAATCCTCCACCAGCCACAAGTCAGCAGACAGCTCTGACTGTTAGGGAGATTTTTCGAGTTTCAAGACTATCCTCAGGCCCTAGTCATTTTTATCCATTGCCCCCGGTTCAGGACTAAACACAATAAACCTATGTGCTCTTCTCTGTGACGGCCCCTCTGCGCTACAGAGAAGGGCAGCCTCATAATAAAAACTGCACATCAGCGAGATTAACGTAGGTAAGGGAGCTTTCCCTGCCCCATTTCTCAAAACATGTTTTAAAGCAAGTATTCTGAAATTACCCTAAAAATTTATAATAAGCGGTTAATATCTGACCTGACTTCTCTTCCTCAAATCAAACCCAATTGAGAAGATTCCTAAAACAAGCGTTTGTTCTTTGACTTTAACTCAATCAATCCCCAAGGCACTGTCTTCTTCCTTCCCAACATAGCTCCTTTACCCACAGATGGCGCGCAATAATTTGGTAAATGAAATATTTTAATAATCTTCCTAAAATTTAGGATGGATGAATGTGTCTTGACATTTGTTTTTCCAACTGGCTAATCTGTAAAGAATCAGAAGCAGACACGACAACAGTCCAAAAGGATAGGCAAATTCTAATATATAGGTCCTTGGTGTAAAAGATAAAACATTAAAATAAGTAGTCAGCCTTGCTGAGTTCCTTGGAACATGGTGCCCTATGAGATGTTAATTGGTGCTTCATGAAATACACAACGTACATTAAGTAAGAATGCTAATGGTTCTGAGAATAGAGAAAGGAGAAATCTGTTTAGGTTTGGGGAACACAGGGTCAAAGTACTTAGGCAAAAGCACTTCACTGTCAGCACATCTTATTCATATCTTGGCAGCAGGATTTGCTCTCCAATTTAGGAAACACAGGCTTGGAGCTACACAAGGTTTATAAGCTAAACACAGTTGTTAGTAGAACCAGTAGGAAATGAGATGCTTTCTTGGTTTTTCCAACAACTGTAGGTGAACTTTTAGATGACAGTTTTACTTGTTTAAAAATAACAAAACCGCACACTATAATTTGATCACACAAAAGCAATGAAGTGTCATCTGAAAGCCTAAGAAAAGAAATTCTTTCACCAAATCGGCATCAACTCTCACAATGGAAAGAAAGACTATCCTTCCAGGCAAAGGAGGAGCCAGTAACCAGCAAAAAGTTGAAAGTACATCCAATTTCTCTCCCATGTAATTGATGAAACCAAGCCTTCACAAACAGGAAATAAATCACTCTCTCTGACATGATGTGCAGGAACAGAAACAAAAGAATGACTCATTTGCACAAAGGTTCACATTCCTAAGACAGCACCAGAGCAGGGAGACAGGACCACCTTTCTTTTGAAGCAGCGCCTAATCTCCCAGGTTAGGAACTTAGCATAATAGAAAGTAGAGCTCAAGTGACTGAGGCAAGGAGTGCTCCGTGACTTTCCTAACTGCACTGATCATTCTGAGCAAAGTAGAGTCCAGTCCCAGTGTCTGCAGCTGACCATTCTCCCCACCCCATCATGTCGCTGGATCACTGTTATTAATCCCTGCATCCCACACAAAGCCAAATTAAAGATGCACTATATCAGATAAGGCTACTGATTAAAAAAACTTACCAGGTCCCTGAGAAAACCAGTTTGGACTTGAAATTTGTGCTCCAGGCCTGGGTCCTGTGTGTGGGTGGGTGACTGAGATAGTCCCTCAGTCGTGCCCAGTTCTTTGTGACTGCAGCCCACCAGGCTCCTCTGTCCATGGGATTCTCCAGGCAAGAATACTGGAGTGGGATGCCATTCCCCTCTCCAGGGGATCTTCCTGATCCAGGGATCGAACCCAGGTCTCTTGGATTGCAGGCAGATTCGTTACCATCTGAGCCACCAGGGAAGCCCTTAACACATACCAAGACCCTGAGAAAACCAGTTGGGGCTTGAGAGTTGTGCTCCAGGCCTGGGTCCTTTACTAAGCAACTCTTCTGTCTACCATGAAAAGATCACTAGTAGAGGTAGAGAAGTGTGATACACAAGTACAATACGGAAACAGCCCTAGGCTCTGAAGCAGTTGACAATCTCCTCAAGGATACTAATTTGAGAATAAGAGAATCCTGATTATGTTCTTGGTCAGGCCCCAGATCTTTTAAGCTGGACTTGAAAACAAGCACTGGCCTACATTCCCAGAATCTAACCCTAAGGGAACTCAGCCAACCTTCTGACAATAATGTAAAATATTCTGTCTCTCCACTCACTCCCTTCCAGAGGGATTTGTGTGAAACAATCCAATGGATTTGCTACATGAAAGTACTTGTATTCTTTCCCAGGTTTTAATGGGAAAGAGGAGAAAGACGACTGTGGGGATGAGGGACACACTAAAACTATACAGGGGCAATGCCAATAGTTCAAACTGGAAAATTTTTATAGGCCCACTGGATTTTTAGAAAATTATTCACAAGGTTCATTTCAACCTTCTACTGCCTGTATTTCCATTATGTGTGTTTTTTTTAAGGGTCGAACTATTAGCATATCCCTCAAAAGAGATGGTACTGAGATACCGTCACAGGAAATGCTAAGAGGAAACATTGTTGGAGTCAAAGCAATAGATCCTTGGAATGACTATGGGGAGTTGGCATCTTTGGTCCACCCTAAGGAAGTGAAAACCAGGCAAGTCAAGATAACATGCTGAACTAGACAGCTTCCATCACTCATTCTTTCCTGTAAGGTTAACCTCAACTGCCTACTGGGATCCCAAACGGAGAGTGTTTTAAAAGAAGTGGGGGCCATCTGGGTGCTTCTGAGGCACAGCCAGGCTGAATCCCTGCTTCAAGGAAGCAGCAGGCCATGAAGCTGGTCTGCAGAGATCCCCCCGGTCTTCTAATCCAAGTATGGATTTGCCGGGCTCATCCAGGTGGCAGAGAAGAGGCATAAATTCAAACTGCCTCAGCAAATGACAATCTACCATGAGGATACATAGAGAGGCCAGCAAGACTGGAAACCTCAACCGTAGCTGCCCAGCTGGATCTCATAGAAAACTGAAAAATCCTCTTCCAAGATATGATGAATAGTTTGATTCCCTCTACTCAACTTTTGGAATTGCCCTTTGAAAGCAGCAGTCCAGGGTTCTGTCAGCCTCTTCCTGCTCCTACCATTCTTGCCATAACTGATTCACTGACAGCCTCTTCACACTCCATGGCTTCTATCTCTACAGGGTTTTCTCTGCCTCACGCCTTCTGCTTTCTTCTGTTTTTGCTTCTCTCCACATCTCAGACTCCCAAGGGGAAGAATCTCTGCCCATTACAGATCAGTCCTCTTGGTGGAGCTGGGAGATACAGACTGTTGGTTGACCTCCAGAGGCTTGCCCTGGCAGTCACAGCCACCTCTAGTTCAGGGATGCTGAGGAAAGGAAACCCCAGAAAGGCAGCTGGGGACATGATGAGCTCTCAGAGGGCACCAATGTGACTAACAGATCTAGCATGACGTGCCTAGTAAAAGACATTCTCCTAACGTGATTTCAAAGGTCGATATATGGTAGAGTATGATTATTTCTCAGTAGGACATAGTCTACAGGTATCTTAGTTGGAACTTACTTGAGACATCTCAGTAACATCTCAGTGTTTCTCAGATTTCAGTGTGCATCAGAATCACCTGAAAGGCTTGTTACAGCAGACTGCTGGCCCCTCTCCCAGAGTCTGATTCAGTGGCTCTAGATGGGTCCTCCATGAATCTGCATTTCTAAAAAGCTCCCAGGGGATGCTAAAGCTGCCATTGTCAGGACCACATACTGAGAACCAGTGGCCAAACCAATGGTTTTAAGATTAGGTATCTTAAAAGAAGACAAACTTCTGTTTGGTGTTATCTGTTCTTTCTGTTGTCTATAGATATAGGGATCTAAACGCTTCAAAAATAAATACCTAAAAATAAGTATTTTAAAACCATTTGCATATGGATTTTTAAGTAGATTAACCAAAGCTGTACTATATAACTGAATTTTCAGACCCCGATTTAACTTTATAAGCTAAGTATGATAAGGTATACATTTGCCCTCTGTCACGTGGAGACCGGCTGATCTAAACCAGTGATTCTCAGCTGAGGGCATTCCTGCCACCCAGAGAATACCTGAGAATGTCTGGAGACACTTGTAACTGTCATAACCGGGAGAAGGGAGGGGAGCTGCTGGCATCCAGTGGGTAAAAGCGGGGATGCTGGTAAACACCCTGTAATACAAAGGGAGCCCGCGACAACAAAGAATTATCAGATCCCAAATGTCAATAATAGTGCTGAGGCTGAGAAACAGTGATCTAAAGGTTATTCAGAAAGTGAGAATCCAGCACGACCTGGAGGATTGAGTCTCCAGCACGCCCAGGAGTCCTCAAGTGTGGAAAAGCAGAGCTACAGAAGCCCATGAACCCCAATAAAGCCCCTTGCATCAAACAAAAGCCATCAGAACCAAAATCCAAGAGGAAGGAGTCTGCATGAGGCACGAAGAACAGGTGGCAGGGCCAACAGCCCCACAGGGATAAATGGGGGTGGGGGTGAGGGGGCAATGACTGACCTGTGAGCTTTTTCGAGCTCTAACTTGGAAGTGAAAGAAAGATTTGAGTATACTTCTGAACACATTCAGATCCACAGGGAAAAGGAGGCCAAATGGTATCCACAGAAAATGTACAGTCCTGTCTTTAGAGACGTATTATCTCAACAATGCACACACCTAAATCCTTTCTGAAAGTTTCTTTCAAAATCCATGTACCCTCTTTAAGAGCAGCAGAGTGGGGAAAAAAAAATCCTAAGTCCATCTGTGGAGACAGCTGATATGGATTTAAAGAGCTCTGAGCAGAAGAAACATCAAAACAGGTACCTTGCACAAAGCCAGGAAAAGAGGCAAAGTTGAAGTACTTCCTTGGGGAAATTTATATAAAATATACCCAAGTCACCTCTGACTGTGGATATATAACCGGATTCTCAGATCTGAGCATTGAGCACGGCGCACTCACAACAGCGACCAGAGCTAAGCCTTCTTGAGGACTTGCTCTATGCCAGTCACTATTTAAACTATTATATATGGAATGTCCCATTTAATTTGCAAAACAAGTCTCAAGGTAGGTTTTATTATTACACCCATTCTATGGATGGGAAAAGTGAAGCACAGACTTCAGTTAAACGACTTAGCCATCATTAGACGGTAGAGACAGTAGTTTTAGGATTCTAACCCAGGCAGACTGGTCCCCTAACACAGAGGAAGTTGCTAACAGAGGGGGAAGTGTAAAATGTCTGCAAAGATATTTAAAAAGAAAAGAAAAAAAAAAAAATCCATCCCTGAATTTCAGGCTAACTACTCCACCAGCTCTCCAGAATATGAAGATAATGAGCCCTTCTCTGGTGGATAGAGAAACCAGCTATTCTCAGAGAACAAGAACCAGCCAAAAGGGACATGGCAGGGAGGCTTTCTTAACACACAGCATTGTTAACAACACTTGTTCAGCTCCACCAACAACCCGCACACTGTCAGTATAAAGACAGATGCAGAGACTAAACTGCATCGAGAGCTCACAAGTGGGAGGACCCTTAAACTCCAAGTGACAAAGTGCTAATAGCCTCCCCTTTGCTCCAAGTGCTTTGTTAACTAGCAACACAGGACAGGGAAGGACTGGACCGACTTCCTGCATCCAGTACTTGTGAAGAAAGAAATATTAAATATTGAACCAAGACAACCCACCATGTTCTTCACAAAGACCACTTGGAGGAGTATAAAATAAGAGAGTTAAGGGCTATTTGAACTTCAAGAGTTTTTTCTAGAGAGGCAAACTGCTGAAAAGGCAACAGCTCCCAGAACTTCAGTTTATTCAGCAATGACAAATTTTGAGGGAATAAAAGTTCTGATAAGGAGCAGGATGCCCAGGAGATTTAAATGGAAACAGCCACACAAACAAGCCAAGTGCCAAATGAACTACAGCCTTTCTCAGCAGGCTGATTTTGATTTCCATCAGCACAAACAGTACCTGTGATTCAGTAAACTAAGTTGTACAAAAAGTTTCCCCAGACTGAAACATTTTTGCTACTCAAAGGATACAGGCAAAGAACAGAAACTGGCTGGTGGCAACTTAAAAGAAAAAGAGCTTAGATCTTCCAAGTACCAAACTGATTTGTCCAAGAACCACAAACGCTTCTCTCCAGGTCTTTGTTTCATTCTCATGCCTATGGAGGATGATCTTTTGGTTGCTAGTAAGAACTGATTTCAGACAGATGAATTCAGGAAACAGAAAATGCTCCCTGGTAACACCTAACCAACCAGCCTGGACCTCACTAGCCATATCGTGGCTCAGATTCCACAGGAGTGTTGCTGGGAATCAACACTGCAGAGAAGTGGTCTTAAAGGAGACTTTGCAAAACTTTACTAACATTTATTAACTCTTATTAACTTCCAGAACTCTGTTTTGTTTTTCCTTTGTTTCACACTGGGACTGAGCATGTAACTCTGAAAATGAAAGGGGTCCTATGTGCTTGCTTTCTGAGAAGCAAATAAGGAGGTCCCTGAGGACCCTCATCCCACCTGCCCATCTTGGAAGGAAAGATAACCACAGGCAACATGGCACCCAAGGGAAGCAATGAAACAAAAGAAATGCAGGCTGAATGCTGAACGCTGGAGGGACTCATCTGGGAGGATGGGGCTCCAGGAGGAGCTGCTCATTGAAGGAGAGCCCATAGGTCCTGGTGACCTGGACATGCCCCCTTGGGGGTGGGGAGATACAGAGAGGGTGAGGAAGTAGAAGAGCACCAAGAACTACTCTACAGGTGCTGGAGGGGGTGGGGAAGGATCATGCCACTTAAGAGATGGATGTTAGCTACAGAATATTCATTGGAAGGACTGATGCTAAAGCCGAAACTCCAATACTTGGGCCACCTGATGCGAAGAACTGACTCTTTTGAAGAGACCTTAATGCTGGGAAAGACTGAAGGCAGGAGGAGAAGGGGATGACAGAGGATAAGATGGCTGAATGGCATCACCAACTCAATGGACATAAGTTTGAGTAAACCCCGGGAGTTGACGATGGACAGGGAGGCCTGGCCTGGATGCTGCAGTCCATGGGACACAAAGAGTCGGACACAACTCAGCGACTGAACTGAACTGTTAGCTACAGAGGGAAAAGCAACTGCCTTCAGAACTGTCCCAGAGAAAAAGCCATGTCTGCTTTCCTTACGATACTAAAATACCTCCTAAGACACTGGACTTATTGACTTACCTGCATATTGGCTTAGGGTTCTTCTTGGCTATATTGTATCCAACGAAAGTGCCACAAGCCTTGTTAGTTGCAAACCTGCTCAACTACCATTCATCAGAGCACTTGAGGAGTCAAGGTAAGAAAGTCTTGAAACCAGGGAAAAGATCAAGGATCTAAATTGTATCAGTCTCACACTGAGCTGAGGTTCAGCCAAGAAAAAGTGTGGCTGACTCAGCAGAAGCCAAGTCAGGGTCCACCATGACCTGGGACTCCAGACCCCTTGTGCTGCCACCATACCAGAGCCACAGGGACTCCATGCCCTCAAACATATTGCAGCAGGAGACAAAGCATCAGGCAGACCTAAAAGGGCCCTAAACTGCAAGGAAGAAGTCTGCCTAAGAAACACAAGGACCTAAAAAAAGGAGAACCAGCCACTCTGCTAAGCAAACCTTTCTAAAAACAATAAACCTAATGAGGTGGGGGAATTATTCTCTATTGAGACTTCCTGAATAACAATCAGGTGAAAAATACATCCTTTAAAAAGTCTGTCAGCCAGCAATTTCACTGCCAGGAATTTATCCAAGAAAAATAAACGTGAAGATATGCACATTTATAAGGCAAAATACTGGAAGCAACCTAACTAGCTCATAATTAGTGTTAGCTAACTATGGGCTAATGGAGTGCCAGACAGAAATTTAAAACATAAATATGTATGTATTATTGTCATGGAAAGTTCTCGCCACATAAAGTAAAATTTTAAAGTACATTACAAAATAGGATTTATGATTCCATTTTTAAAATAGGTCATATAGTTTATGTATATTAGCATAGAAAAATGCGGAAAATACTGATTTTTTCCAATGATTACATGTAAATTGATAAGACTAGTGATGCTTCAGTTTTCCTTTCCTATTTTACAACTTGTTAGTAAAGCAAATAGCATAGATACTTTCAAATTTTTAAAAATAGCAAGAAGAAAACTTATTTGGCCAAAGCAATGTACCACTTGTATCCTTCACTTGGCCAGCTGCACCCAGATCAATGTTTCCTACAGGGTCTGGAGAACAGATTCTTGATGCCACCCACCACATGGCCCCCTTCAAAAGGCACAATCCACAGAAGGCCATCGAAGACTCTGAGGAAGATTGTCTAATTCAGTGTAACAGTGTATGCCCAACATTTGTGATCCACAAACACCTAGAGTTTAAAAGGCTCACTGATAAAGTAGGATGGGTCTAGACCAAGGCGATCTGAACAGTGAAACGTCTGAAAGCAACATTCTCCAAGGATTAAAATTTGCAGGAAGTGAGAATATTTCACCTGAGGACTAAAAGACCAAGGAAAAACATGGTAACTGTCTTCAAATTCCTGACCCATACTCACGTAGGTGGGAGCAAAACTGCCCTGTGGATGTTCCAGTCGACTACACTAGAATGAATTCAGAGAAGTTATTGAGAAGCAGATTCCAGCCCAAATTAAGAAAGGGCCTTTTGAGACTCTTGCTTTTCCCATCACAAGATAATGAAAGCAAAAGGTGGATACCCAGCTATCAGGGATGCTCCAGAGGCAACTTCTCATAGGCCAGGGTGCTTGGTTAGATGGCTACCAAGAGTCCTTTAGCCCCAAGATCCTCTGGGGCCAGATCTAAACAAAATTCCCCAGGGTCAGCTTAAGCCAGTCTGTCCACACCAGATTGTCTCCTGTGCCCCTAAAGCCCAGGATCAGTAGGAATCGACACACATCTGCCTCCTTAGTGGGAACTTGGCACAGTCATCTCAAACCCTTGCCACAGACTGGAGATTCTCTTGGTACAATTCAGTTGCTCAGTCGTGTCCGACTCTTTGTGACCCCATGGACTGCAGTACACCAGGCCTCCCTGTCTATCACCAATTCCTGGAGTTTGCTCAAAATCATGTCCATTGAGTCGGTGATGCCATCCAACAACCTCATCCTCTGTCGCCCCTCCTCCTACCCTCAATCATTCAGTACAGTTCAAGGCATTTGTGTGTCCCTGCTTCTACCTCTAACAGCACTTGCTGCGCACTTAGCATGTCTAAGGAGACTAAAAGCTACTGGCCAAAGTGCATCGAAAGATAGTTTCCAGAGAAGAAAAATGCTCTCCCAAAACCAAGGTGAGGGAAAGGAACAGTAGGTGAAAGTGAACACTGTTTGATTCACACACACACACACACCCCACCCCATGCATCCTTCTTTCCTCTTTATTTTACCCCTCTTTTCTCAAAGAGTTGAGGGAAATGATACTTTGAGTGAATGAGAGAGTGTGTGTATATGTACTGGGGCACTGGAACAAAGATTCAGAAAACAACAGGCCCCATATATCCCAATCCAAATCCTTGTATTCTGTAAAAACACAACAAGTTTTTATCAAAGAGGAGGATGACCAGAAGGGAAAAAAGTTCTATCCCTTAGATTTTAGTTGCATTTTCGATTTAACAACAGAGATTAACAGTGTTTCCGATTAAACGAAACAAAGGTGCTACAGTAACCTTTCACTAAAGCCCATTTTGTTTTCTGTTTTACAACCACGAAAAAAGGAGTTCTCCCAATTCGTGGCATATGCTGGTTAGATTTCCCGGCTCCTCCTTGTCCACAGAGCCCCCTTCACAAGACTCTAATACCGCCTCTCCTTCCTTCTCTCTCCCCTCCGGCAGGGTGGACCTAAATGCCCTTTCCCAGGGTGCCTAAATCCCAGAGGCTAGAAGAGAGTATCTTTTTAAAAACAATGAAAAGTTACACCAGGCTGATGTATGTTCAACAGCTTCTTGCCCAAGGTCATTTGACTCATCTAACTCAACTACAAAAGAAACTGGGGCAGACGCAGATGAGAAAAGTAGAAAGTAAATGCAGCTCAGGTAACAAGTTCAAGTTGGCCAGAACTACCTCCTGGAAACACATGCCCAGAGCCAGAGCCTGCCTCCAACCCCCTGCCCAGAGATCAGTGGGAGCCCCAGCTCTGACTTGGGGTAAATTCCAAAGCACTCAAATACGGATTCTCTGATTTTGAGTTTCCCAGAAGTTTTGCCAGGACCCTTGGCAACCATGTGCACTCTCTGATACCCACTCCTGAAGATCATTGCAATGCTATTGCCGTTTTCTAAAGCTCCATTTTCTAGAGGCTGGTAACTTCACCCAGGTGCTTTGAAAATTACCTGTGCACTGAATTGTAAGTGATCCTTAAAAGCTGAGACTCCTAACAGTTCCACAAAGAGAACTGTTCAAATTACCCAACAACTGGTACAAGAGCCTCCTGCAGAGGGAAGCAAACCCAGGGGCCTAGAACAATGATTTTTCCAACAGCATTTCTTCAGGAGCCACTGCAATCTACAAACCTCTGACATGAATTTCATTCTCACAGCTGCTAGGGGAAAAACACAAACACCTGATTTGATGCTATACCACATTTAACTTATTAGCGGTCACCCATGGGGTAAAGTTTGCTGTCAGGATATTTCACTTTTGTGCAGCACTCAGGATAAATGTGGCACTAGGTAAAGAACCCATCTGCCAATGCAGGAGACATAAGAGATGCAAGTTCGATCCCTGGGTTGGGAAGATACCCTGCAGGAGGGCGTGGCAACCCACTCCAGTATTCTTGCCTGCAGAATACCAGACAAAGGAGCCTGGCAGGCTACAGTCCATGGGGTAGCAAATAGTCAGGCATGACTGAGTGATTAAAACTTTCCAGATTTTCAGGATAAAGCACCCCCATCTCTATCTACTTGGAAAGCATCCTGAGATTTCAAAAGTTTACTATTATAAAAACTGTGATATTTGTACTACTTAACAGGTAAATAGGGACAGTCTCTATACTAAGCAGCCAAAACATAATTTAATCTCCCCTCTATTTCTGAGATATGTTCATCAAAACAGCCTCATGAAAAATGTAAAAGAAAAAAAAAAGCAGCCTCATGGAAATCACTGAATGAGTTTATTTTCGATTTATTTGGATTTTGTTAGTTTATTGGTATTTATTTGGATTTTAAATGATAAACTTGCAAAACTCAAACTCCTAAAATAGCATTATTTTATTGACTCCATGCAAAAATATGTGCTTTTAAATGGTACAACTGTTTAAAAAAAAAAGTCTGGAAAGGTTAGTATCACGTAAAAGTGGCTACAAAATTCCAGTGTGAATATTTGTCTGACAAGTGACTACACCATGGGTAATGCTGCTGAATCAAGTCAGGTGTTAGAAAATGGAGAAATTAGGAAAACATTAAACAGACTAGCCATGCAAAGTGAGTATGGCCGCATGTAGAAGAGCAATGCTTTCTGTATCAGAGACTGAAGTTTCCATTAACTCATGCTTAGATGGGCCAGATGCTTACAAAACTCTTAGGTGACCTTTATTCTCTTTTTCATGCCTTTTTAAAAGTAAGCAGGTGGGAGTGGAGCTTATAATTTAATGAAAGACAGCTCAGCCACCAAGATATTTTAACGATATCCCAAATAATGTCCTTTTCCTTCTCATTTTAAAAGTTAACTTACAGTTATTCCAATCAAGCATAAGAGGTTCAAAAGTTATAAATCACAAAATAAGAGAAAATACATTAAAGAGATTCCAGGTTAACTTTTCAAGACTAAATAAGTGACCAGCCAACGAAGTGTTTTCAAGGGAACAGGTGAACAAACAACACGGTTAGTTTCATGTCATTTCCTCAACCTACTCAGCATACGCTGCTGTCCCCCAGGTGAGCAACAGCAGAAAGTGGGTGGGAAAAGGGGGTGCGAAACCTTGCTTCCCCTGACAACACAAAACTGCCTAGGTCATACATCCATTGCTGGCAGGACTACACCAAGATACAACCATGCTGGAAAATGAAAAATGACAGCTTCTTCTAAAACCAGACAGGCAATTCCTATACAAACCCACAAATACACGCTCTGGCATTTCAAAGGAAGAAATGGAGCCTTATTTTCACACCAAAATCTGTAAACAAATGTTTGTATCAGTTTTATTCCTAACAGCCCCAAACTGGAAATAGCCTACAACTCTGTCAGCGGGTGAGCAGTGGGTAAACAGGGTTCTTCCATACCACATACTACTCCTCAGAAACACCTGAGAACGTGCAGTGGACACTCACAACTTGGATCAATGTCCAGGCGATGAAGCAGAAGCAAAAAGAGCCAATCCCCAAAAGGAACATACATTGTGTGATTACACTGATGGAACACTTTTGAAGTGACACGATTATGGAGACAGAAGACAGATTATGGCCACCAGCAGGCAGGGCAGTGGTGAGTCTATGGTTGTGGACATGAAAGGCAACATGAGGCATCTCTACAGTGATGGAAATAATCCAAATTTTCCAGTTTCGCTGTCAACAACCCGTGGTCAGGTCCCAGAATTTTGCAAGACAGAGGAGACTGGATAATGGATACAAAGGATCTCTCTCCATTACTTCCTGTAACTTCAAAGTTTAATGTGTAAAAATAAAATTCCACTTTTAAAAGTCCAGGTAGTACAACAATTGGGTGGAGATTCAATTAGCAGATGGGAGGAAAAGACTGACCATCTAGCACAGAATCACCTCCTAATAACATCCTCTAAAGACAAGTCAGGAAAAATATCACAGAAACAGATGACACGGTGCCAGTGTGCGGCCTGCAGCGGACCTGCCCGGTCCTTCATTAAAGTACAGGCCAAAGAACTGTCCCCTAGGAGGACACTCCAAATGATGGAGAGCCTGTTCTAGCCTGTTCCATGTTCACTTTAACTGTTCCATCCCAGTTTCCCAAACTACAGTCAGTAGGGTTTCTGGCCATGTAAATTTGAGAATGACAGTATATTTCATCCCATTCTGAGAAATCTCCTATGCACATAAATGCATCAAAGTCTGAGTCAAAGTCGTGCAGTACTTAAGACACTAGTTGATCTTTGTTTAACGTTTGATTGCCAGACTTGTTTGACCATAAAACACTCTCCCCCTGAATATCCTATCATTTCTGATTTCACTGGACCAGCACACACCTTAAGAATTTCAGGTTCATCAGTTGCCTTCCATCTTGCTTTAAAGGTAACACAAACAACTGGGCATTGACATCATCCATGCCACTGGGAAAGCAGAATGCAGAACCCTTTGGTTCCTTCTGCTTCCGCATTTGTGGATCATGTACTAGGCCCTGCCCTGAGCAGTGTTGAAACCCATCCCAGTTAATCTACAAAAAGAAACTATTTACAGAGCCCCAGACTGGGCTCCCTGTGCTACACAGTAACTTCTCACCTAACACAACATAGTTTAAAAAAAAAAAAAAAGTAATATTTAAATTAAAAAATAGAAAAAAAGAAACTATTTACCAATAGATACTTTTATAAGGCCTGTTTCATCAGAGAAAAGAACTGAGGCTGAACAATGTTTTAAAGTGGCTGGGCTATGTGAGCCAGGCATGACTCAAGGTCCAAGGCCTTAACGCTGGGGCCCTACGGCCTCCCAAGGGAGGGGAGGATAACGTTCACATGGTGGTCATTAGAAACAGGTGGTAGGAAGAGACCTGGTTAAACAATCCCAATTTTCACCTGATCCCAACTTCAAGGAAAAGAAATAGCTTCAGGCGTGGCCATTTTCCACTCCGTACCTTACCTCTTGTTCCCACTGTACTTAATATGTCTCTAACATGCTAAGCTCTCTCCGGCTTCCAGGCATATTCTGTTTTCTTTGTCTAGACCATGTCTCTACTCTTTTCCTTTAGTAACTCGTGTTCATCCATTGGGTGTTAGCTTACGTTCGTCTTCCTTCTGGAAGTCTTCTCTGACCCTCAGGCCTGGGTCAGGGGTTCCTCCCCAGTGCTTTCAGTCATCCTGCTCACCACACATCTCAAAGCATTGCCTGTTGAGATGTTTACCTCCCCAACTAGACTCTAAGCTCTGAATCCCACAAAGTCAGAGTCGATGTCCACCTTGTACATACCATATGTCTGGCTCATGCTTAGCAAATATGGAACCAAGCAATGAATAATGTTATCAATCAACCAAATCCATACAGGGAGCTCTAATCCTTCTCAAGTCCAAATCTTTGTGAGTTTGCAACCACCAAACAACAAAATGAAGGAGTGCTTTGTTTTGGTTTTTGAGTATAATGGTGAAAGGGATAAGACAGGCCTGGGTTCAACTCCCAACTGTCATTCATTAGCAGGATGACCTGAAATGAGTTCCTTTAGTTTGTCCAAATCTCAGTTTCTGCAAATGCAGATGTAAGTAGGGCCCACCTCAGAGGGCTGCTGTGGGAGCAAATAAGGCAGTGCATAACTAAGTGTTGAACAGAACATGCTGTACAAATGTTGGTTATCGTGACCATGAGGAGGAGAATGAAAATAAACTCTATGAAAAATAAGCTGGAAATAGCATAAAGTCTCTAAATGTAAAAACAAGGAACCAAGTCACTCTCAGCCTTACAAGAAGGAAGGACGCTAAGAGTAGGCGGGCACTGGGGAAAGAAATGAGAAATAAAAATCAAGAAATGCTGAGTCAAGCCAATCCGTGTGTGCCCTATTTTATTGGCCTGACAGTCAAAAGAAAGTCAGAAATACAAATTATAAGGGGATTCCCCCAATGTTTTAAGTAACTGAATTTCTCTAAATTCAGAAAATCAACAACCTAAGGTGAATTCGTAGACCATCTTGCTCACACCTGAAGCTTGTCAAACCTTGAATATTTCAATTAACAATTCTTGCCCCTGCAAGTAAGGAATAGCTAAAACAAGTTTAAGCCACAGTTTCTTAAGCCACAGAAACTGCTTAGATTCCAGATTTGGGGAGATAAATGCTTAAATTCAAATACATTTGTAATTTGATTACAACCTTAATCAACTCCAACTAATGTTAAGATGAACTCCACCCCCCAAAAAAAAAGATCTTAACAGTAAGTACAAATCATAACTAATTTTTAAGGGTGCTAACATTATTTTGATGTTTAAACTTGTCTTCAAATTTTACTCATGACATGGGTTTCTTATGCTGATGAATAGTGTCCATACCAACTGGTAACACATACCATGTTAGACTGTTTCAGGAAACACTACTTGATATTTAAATTGTAAAAAGGTGAACCCATCTTGTGAAGTAAACATGTGAAACAACAAATGGCAGGAATAAAATTTATTCTCTCTACCCTACTACTGCCAAAACATACCTCTATCCTTTGGCTGAACAATATTAAGTAAAACATACCTTAAGGAAATTTACTCTTTATCAAAACTGAAGCAGAATGATGATATCAATCACTTCTGCTATTGATAACCATAATTATACAGTCTGGGCAAACACTTTGTTGCAGGGCAAAAGTCACTCCATCAAGTTTTTCCACTTCAATTTCTCTGCCATCCTGACTTGTACACAGAGAAATAGAAGTCATCCATCAATAAACAGCATAATCCTTCCATCCACAGGGGAAGGCAGTCAGATGTTTTAAAAGATTCTTAAGACAGCTGCTATGGGAAAGATATTTCAAACTCTGTGGCAACTTCAACTGAAGAAACAGAATGTTAAAAAATATTCTTTTAATGACACATGCTTGAGGTTTTAAAATACTCCAGAAGTGGGAAGGGGGATAACTGGGAGAAGATAAAACAATATTCTTGAAATACTGAAAACTGTTGAAGCTGGATGCAAAGGATACAAAGTTCAATATACTATTCTCTACTTTTGCATGTTTGAGGATTTCTAATGATAGAAAGATAAACAAGAGTAAACAGAATATTCTAAAAAAAAAACACAAACAAGGTGTATCTACCTAAGCTTACAATTTCCCACAATTTCAACACAGAACCATTAAAACATCACAGAAGACTTTCCACCTCTCTACAGGTACAACTCAGGCACTGACAACTCCCTAACAATCCTGTGTTCAACAAGGGCCGATCCCTCAAGCCCCCCAGCAACCCCCCTCCCAAGTTGGAGGGAGCCCCCCAAGTCCCATCAGCACCAGCAGACATACTAAATACCTAAGACACCGGACTGGTGATACTCGCATATTGGCTGAGAGTCCATCTTAGCTACATTTCATCCAATCAAAGTGCCATGGGCCTTAGCAGTTGCAAATCTGCTCAACGACCATTTATCAGAGCCCTCAAGGACTCAAAGAAAGCACTGAAACCAGGGCAAAGATCAAGCTGGCACTCTGCTCCCCAAACCAATGGATGCGGATATTGGATCGAAACAGATATAACATTTGAGAAAATTTAGTAATTAAACTGACATGAGATGAATTTTTAAACTCCTTCAAAGTCCTCACAAAGAGGATCAGATACTCAGCCACTGCAAAAGTAAAAAGCAAGCTCCCTTTAACATCCAGCTTTCAACAAACAACCTGAAAATGGTCTCCAGGAGATGACCAAGAGGAGGATGACTTTTACAACTGAAAGACAATATATTTTAAAACTTCAGTCCCTAAAATTTAACTCTCAGTGGGCAAATATTCCAGCTCACCTAGGAGAAAACGGGCATCAGAATGTTTGAACAAAATATAAAACACAGAACAAGCACTGCATGAAAATCAGGCAATCATTTTCACTTCCAGACTTTAAAAAAGTTAATACTCACCAGGACTCTGTTTTCAACTTTGTCTCCCTTCACTTCTAGCTTTACTTTCTTCTTCAATGCAATCTTTATCTTTCTGCCAAGAACATCCTTTATGCTTTCTGAAAGAAAGGAATGGTTTAATTAGATTCTTTTATTAATAAGAGAAAAGCATTGGGGAGGATAGAGCATTTGAAGGAGTATTTTTGTTTTTTGTTTTTTCTTTTTTGCTTATTTTAACAAGCTTGATAGTAATCAATCACCAAGTATTTAATGAACGCCTACCTTGTGCCTTGAACTGTGTGCTCAGATGCTGAGGCAAATATAAAACTATATGATACAATACCAGTCCATGCAAGCAAGGCAGGACATAACCTTGCTGAGCAAAGAGGATACTCACACACCAGGGAGAAAAAGAGCAAGGCAGGTACTAACATGGAGCACTATATTGTGAGTAGACCATAAGTACAAGAATTCATGGACTCTTTTGCCTAGTTATCTGCAGCCCCCATCTTGAAAAGCTGAATGCTAGCAGGACCTCCCGTGAGTACCCCCAAACTGAACAGGTCCCAAATCAAAGTCAATTTGATTTGACTTTCCCTGCTCCTCTTCCCGCCCTTCATGAAGCTAGGAATCTTCATCTCCAACTCCATTCTCGAAGGGGCTTCCCAGGTGGTGCAGTGGTAAAGAACTCACCTGCCAATGCAGGAGACACAAAAGACATGGGTTTTCAATTCCTGGGTCAGGAAGATCACGGCAGAGCACACACACCATTCTCTCAGGGAGCCAGTCACCCATTTTCCCAGGAGAGTTCCTGAGCACTGCTCTTCACTCTATTCAGGACCTCAGCATCTCTGACCGAGACTAGCCCAACACCTCCAACCGATCATCCCCCAGAACCAAAGTGGCCCTTCCAAAGCCACAGATCTAATCTTGTCCCTCATGCTGTGTGACTATGACTCAGTCATTTTTGGATGAATCCAAACCTTCCAGCATGCCACAAAAGCCCTTTCACATTTTTCCAGCTTAACTTCTCAGCACACACTTTCCCTTTTCTCCTCCTGGTTAGATTCTGCAAAGCACAGCAAATTTATTTATAACCTCATCACTCTGAGCTGTCTATTATAATGATTGATTTATTCATACATTCAACAAACATACCTAGTGTGCCAACTACTCTACTAGGTGCTAGACTAGAGAGGACCCCTGCCTTCCACAGGTGATTACTATCTAGTGGAGGGCAGGGATCGATGTTACTAGACGAATCTGCACCCACTACCATGAGATCGTGGACAAGAAGACACAAAGATTTCAGGGAGTAGGGGACCCCTGACCTGAATCTTGAAGTAGGAAACAGACCACCAGTTTCCAAAGCAGTGTACAATACAACCCACTGGGGTGCAGGAAGAAAACAGTAGCATTTTTACTTCTATTTGCACTGTGTTTCAATGTTATGTTCTAGATTACACACACTCAATGAAATATGCACGCAACTTAACAGGTATGTGTATGTATTTATTAAGGGATGATCAATACAGTCTTATTAGAAACACACCACAATGAGTTTAAGAGCCACTCAGATAAGAAGAGTGAAGGAGGGGAGGAAGGGACATTGTCAGCAGAGAGAAGAACACAAGAAAGTACAGTCTGTCCAGGAAACAGCAATGAGGTGGAATGTAGGAAGGGGGAGGGAACAAGTGGAGGACCTCAGTGCCTGGGGAGTTCCCTAGGCAGCTCCTATCTTATCAACACTCAAAACGGTACAGGCTACTCCTCTCCCCCCTACAAAAGAACTGTGGGAAATGAGCATGTGAAATTGACTTAAAATATAGGCAAGACAGGAAAAGTTATATAGTCATAGGTCAAAAATAGCTATCCTGGAGTGGTAACATGAGTGACAAATATTCTCATTCTTCTCTGAATCTTTTAAATAAAAAGCCTGTATTACTTTAATAATCAGAAAGATACACATTTTTAAAATGTTTTTCGGGATTAGGTTAAAGAAACATACTGAGGTTTTCACAAGGTTGCCATTTTGAATTGATGAGAAGAGAACCCCGTGAGCACTAAAATAAGAGACTAAAGCAGACACAGGAATTTCCCCTCACCCCGGCTAATTAGACCACTTAAAAGCCCAGGAGAATGTTGGGCCTATCACAAAAACCTGTGTCCCTTGTTTGAGAGACATGCAAGATGAGCAGAGCTCGATAAACAAAAACTTCATCCCTAGATAAGTGTTACATTCAACTTTTAAAATATAGAAAGAATTCATTTTGAGGATCATCAATAGAAAACCATCCTATCCTTCATCACCCTTTATCTTGTGTCTAATTACCTAAACCTAAAGTTTAACTGCAGCTTCCCTGGTGATTCAGAGGTAAAGAATCCACCTGTAATGTAGGAGAGGAGGGCTCAATATCTGGGTCGAGAAGATCTCCTGGAGAAACAAATGGCAACCGACTCCAGTATTCTTGCCTAGAAAATCCCATGGACAGAGGAGCCTGGCAGGCTACAGTCCATGGGGCCACAGAGCTGGACATGACTGAGCAACTAAACAGCAATAACAAATTTAATTACCTAAACTTTTCATCACCAGGCTCAATGATACCTAATTTTAAAAAAAGGATCTGCCACCTGCTTTAGTTATCCTTATCCCCTGGCCAGTGATGCAAACCCTCCCCTAAATTCTCTCTTGGGACCTCAGAGGCATCTTAGAGGTTCTGGGCATGTGTTTCCTCTTCTGGGTAGGGTTTTGGTAAGATCTCCTGCTCCCAGAATTGGATAGACTGCTCATTCCCAGTGGATTCTACAGGATTGAGGAGGGGGAGGGGGAAAAGGCCTTTAATACCCTAAATATAGTCAAGAGTTTGGCTTTTCAATTCAACAAAACCAGAAGCTTCCATCTTCCAAACTAGCCTAGCAACAGCTTCTTTACATCAAGTTTCACCTGCTTGAGTTAACAGTCGCTAGTGGAAGCACACACACAAACTCCTCCAAAGTATTAGCTCTAAGAGGTGAAAGAGGGGCAGATTCCTCAAATGCAGATGCATGGGCTGTTGGAACTCTTTTCAGCACCCTTAACTATCATCTTTCTGAGCTGTAGGCTGTGTAGTGTGCCAAGGATGATACAGTAAGGAAACAGGCCACTGGGGCTCAAAACACACGCACACAGCAACACATACCTTGTTACAGGACAACCTGCTACACACACACAAATACACGCAGGCACACACAAGCTTAAACGCTTGGTTTTCAGAACACTCTTTCCCCCAAACCTCATTTTAAGCTCTGCCATGTTAACCCTCTACATAATTAACTTAAACCCCAGGACAAAATATTCACACACACATCCCCCCCCAAAACCCTCAGGGGACTCAAACAATGGGTCACCTTGCATAGGGTATCACATACAGGTTCCCTAAGAGACCCGGGATGGGGAGAATTGGCAGGTTAATCATTACTGAAATAAGGCATTTATCATTAACCCTCAGTTTCCTGGCACAAGTTTGCGTCAGTCCTGTAACCCTTTCGCTCCCACTTCGCGATGCGAAACCACGCCTTGCCAGGCTCAGTCATTATACCCGACCAGTGCCCCCTCCCCCAAGCCCTACGTCACAAGAGCACCTCTGGCCCAGAGTTTTCTAGGGACCGGGGGTGGGGGGTGGGATGTAGAGTTCCTGGCACATGCCGGAGGCGACCTACTGTGCGCTCGCCAGCCGTTCGTGTCCTGGGCTTTCCGGGACTTCCCGAGTTGGGGACGCGGGACCAGCCGCTGTAGAGGATTCTCCTCGCTTGCTGGACCCCTTAGACCCAGGCAGCCCGTCCCCTTCTTCCGCCAACCTGGATCCCCAGTCATCGCGGGGGGAGACTCTGGGGGCCGCCAGCCGAGCCGCGGCGAGCGCTCCCGGGGCTCCCGATTCCACCCCAAGCCGACCCTTTCCGGACTCAGCTTCGCTAGCGGTCAGACAGAAGCAAACTTCCTGGCGCCCCCCAGCGACCCTGCCCGACACCCCTCCGACCCCAGGGGCGCCGGGACGTGCGGGAGGGGAGAGGTGGGGTGGGAGGTGGAGGCGAGGGGGCCGCAGAGGCAGAAAGAATAAACCAACCACCGCGCGACTCTTACCTATCAACTCCCCGGGCACCTCGGAGCTCTCCTCGGCCATGGCCCTCTAGGTGCGGGGAATGTTGCAGGTCCAACTCTGATTTACAGCCCCCCACCCTCCCCCGACTCCCTCAATTTCCTAGAGGCAGAGGCAGCTAGCAAACGGGAGAAGGTGTGAAAGGGGGGGGACGAGATAGAATTTGGCCGCGTCCCCTGCCCCACCAAAAAAAAAAAAAAGAGTTGCAAATCCGAGGTGGGTTTGCGGCTGCTGCTACATGACGCCTCCTTGCAGTTCCCGGAGGCGGAACGGAGACCCGGCGGGGTTGGGAGCGGGGTGCGCGGGCGGCTGCGGGGCTGGCTCCGGCTCGCGGCTCCCGGCTCCGGCCGCTGGCAGTTCCCGCCCGCTCCGGGCGCCGCACCTACGGCCCTAGGTGAAGGCGGAAGGCGTGGGGAGAGGCGGGGAGAGCGGCGCGGGGCGGGGGGCCAGGGTGTCCTCGCGCTCCAGCCGCGCTCCAGCGGGGCGGGGGCAGCTCCGGCGCGGCTCCTCCTCCCTCCTTTGCCTCCTCCTCCTTCTCCTCCTCCAGCGTTTCCTCCTCACCTCGCGAGACCCGGCCTCCGCACGCGTCCCAGGCCGGCCTCCCGAGCCCGGGGGCGCGGTCCCCGGCGCTGGCCGCAGAGCCCGACAGCGCGAGGCTGCGGCGGCGGGCACCGGGAGCTCCTCGCGGCCTCCCTCCCGAACCGCCGAACCCCTGCGTCTGGAGAGGGGGCGAGGGAGCCTGGGAGCCATCTGCTGGCCGCTGAGGAGGACGGCCGGGTGGGCCTGGGCAGCCGGGTTCCCTGTCCCCACCTCCCGGCGAGCCGAGGACGCCAGGGGATGCGAGGCTGCAGACCTCGCGCACGTTCCGCAGGCCGCTCTGCGCGGAAACTCGGTCTTTCTGGGACCCCTCTGCGCCCTTTCCTTTTTCAACCCTCCCTGTGACAGGCTGGTGTTTCCTCGACGTTATTAATTTTCCATTTCTGGGGAGCAGGAGCTAGACGAAACCTGTAAACACGAACCATATGGTGAGAAAACACTTTTTTGTGTGCTCAGCGGGCGCGCCGCCGCCGTTTGCCATCTCAGAAATTCGAAGTGAGAGAGCACACGCAAAAAAAAAAAAAATAAAAGCCTTTCACCCGTGCTGGAACCTCCTTTTAAAAAGCCAGGGCATTTAAAAGTAAATGGCAGCTGAAAGTAATTCACAAAAGCCAGAATGAGCCTGCTGATTGGTCTGATCAACCTGGCCGACTTTCCCTGGGCTCCACCCCCGGAGAGAAAACTTCGGGGCCAGAAGCCTCGCAGCGCCTGGATTGCTGCTGCCTTAGTGCCTGGTCGGCTGGGAGTAAATGCCTGTCATCGGGTTCTGACTTTAAAGGACAGAAGGAGGAGAGGGAGGAAAGGAAAGGAAAGGGAATCCCATTCATTGATAGTCTAGTTTTAAACACTGCTGCCGACCTTGGATCCCCAAAAATCTTAAACCTCTCTGCCAGGAGTTACCAATTAAGACATTCACCCGTCTCGCCCCTTCTCACTTTTCTAACCTCTCCAGCTCCTCACTCTTACAACCTGACTCTCCAAAACTATTAATAATTGCTGTTTGCTTTTCCTTTCCTTTTTAGGTTATCTGATTCTTATCTAGTGTTTCCCTGGTGGCTCAGACGGTAAAGAATCCGCCTGCAATGCAGGAGACCTTATCTATGTTTTCAATTCCAGCCCCATGTGTACCTTCTTTGTGAAGCTTTTCCAGGGTTTTTCAGATCACTGTGACCCCTCTATTCAAAACCACTAGAATATGTTATTGGCTGAAACATTATTTTCTAAGCCCAAACACACAGCGCCTTGTTTCATTACTTTTGTATTTGTCTAGCTTTACTACTTTAACTCCAGCATTGTTCCCTGAGTTTGAGTTTGACTGCCCAACCAGACTGTAGGAGATTTAAGGATGAGAATTTCAGACTTCTGAACCTTCTCAGCAGACCTGTGTGAAATAAACATTTGTTGACTGATTGGTTTTAGAACTTTGGACCTGACTCCCTACTGTTTCTCAAATGTTGACGAGTTAAGCTAGACCTGTCCTTTATGCAATTAATATCTTTTTATGCAATAAATGGAAATTAACATCTCAAAACCCATCTTCCATTCAACCGTGTGTGTTTAGAAGGATTTTTCCGGCACTTACCAGGAAGTTTCAGAAATAGCCCTGAAGGTTCCACACCATGTGGTATCTGTGAAAATAAAGACAAAATTTCTTCCCCCTTTGGCCTGGGGTGGTGGGGAGAATAAAGGACAGGCTATAAGGAATTCCTGTAATTCAGTGCTCCTTGGTGCCTTTTAAAGGAAGCTGAGGTTTCAATAAAGAATCAGGTTTTTTCACTGGAACAAGATCCTGATTGACTCCTACACCTCCTACGTTGAAGGCATGGATTCAAATGAATCTGCTATCTCAGTACTCAAAAATGACTGACTGTGGAAATGAAAATCATTTACTTCTTCAGAGCAAAACTCAAGTATGTTTCAGAATAGCAAACAAAGAATTCCACAAAGCACTGTTTATAAAATCCACCAAGTAGTAAATGTCCCCAGCAAACGACAACCAGGGAGTCTACTTAGAGAATGCATTTTGAAATCTGAAATGTGTGGTTATTGACTGAAACCTGCCCACCCCTCCAATGCTGCAGACTTTCCTCACACCCCTGCCCTCCACCTTTCATACTTTTAAGTTCACCCCTGCCACTGTGGTCTTGATCAAGAGAGTGGTTAAGCTACCTGAAACTAATTGTCATTATAAACATAATTACCTACAGCTTTATCTATATATGTGGCTGTGTTTAAGTGTTATAATCAGAACTGATGAACTGAAATCTATTAGAAAGAAAGCTTTTCTGAATAATCAACTTTTCAGAGAATCTCTACTGCACCTAAACTTTTAAATTGCTAAACACAATTGCAATCAATTTAGGAACAAAATTATTCTGGAAAACTATACATACTTTTAGTTCCAAAGTATTCATTCATATCTGTAGTATATTTTGCAGTGTACTGTGGTGAGAAAATACACTATTAATGTCTATGATAGTCTGACATACTATCATTAGAACCATATCATACAAAGAATAAACTCACAGAGACAAAACGAAAAAATAAGAAATCAGCAAGCTAACAACAGCAACAAAAACTCCAGTATTTACCCAAATCAATTTCTGATCTTCCTTATGGCCTTGAGAACTGGTTCTAAAACTGGAAGAGATTCAGTTATGTGGGAACCAATGACATCACTACACCAACCAAGTAGTCACTTGCAGACTAACTTCCCACCTTAGCAACTATGATTTGCTTGGGGTCTTCTTAATGAGGTATATGTTTCTCAACTGGGTTAATTAGATTTTCAGGGAAACTACACAATGAAATACTATGCTTACAAACACCTCAAGGAAAAATTAGTTTATTTTTGAGTAGAAGACAATGAGGTAAATTTCTATTGGACTATATATTCCTTTAACTTATTTACAAGTGATATATTTGCTTGAAAAGTAATCTGGGGTTGGGGGGGTGTTTGTGAAGTGGGTTGGGGGACTGAGTAGGGCCTTGTATTGATTTTTGTTGTAACTGGATAATGGGGTACCTGGGAATTCACTGCTCTAACTTTAATGTGTGTGTTGAAATTTTTAATTATCATCACAATCAGAGCCAAACCTTGCAGATATGACCAAGAGAGAAAGAAGACCGTTAACTTAGTCATTAATGCAGAAAATATCCGAGTGTGCTAGCAACAGAACTCATAGCACAATGGCTTTGCATAACTCAGAACACTTGAACAGAGCACCTCAACAGACACCATAGTGCTGTGTTTCAAAGATGCAGTTTTTTCATTTTAATGATAATGAAATCAGAATGCATTTTATAATTGTTACAGACAATTATAGCATGCTTCTCACATCCCACCCCCAACACAAACACAAAATCTGCTATGAAATCACTGGTACATCTACCAATTGAAGACCTCTGACAAGTGAGGAAATAAGAGCTTAGCTCTTATTTGAGCTCCCAGTGACCCCTGGGGTTAGAAAGTGTAATTACTATAGCTTTATGACAATGAGGACGTAAGTTCAGATTTGTGGGGTGACTTGCTCTAAGTTGCATAGCTATGAATAGCCAAAGGGTGAACCTAGAGTTGAGATCTCCAGGTCAAAGTTCAGTTTACTATTGACACTTCACCAGCCCCTTGGTCTGTGTTCCCCGTAAAGTGTGAAGAAGGCCAAGGTTGGGCCCCACCCACCCACAAGGAGCTCCACCTCCAGGAGGAAGATTAAGGTGATCTTTGATTGCCCTGCAACTAGTCAAGTGCCATGCAGTAAGTGATGAGCTAGTTGAATCTAATTGAAAATAAAAAATGATAAGATAAATACAAAATACGCTAGGTAGGTGCCAAATGATGTGTTCAGTAAGTGCTAGAGAAATTCATAGAGGTGGTGGGGAGAGAGCAGTAGGAGAGTTGCCATTATAACATCACTCAACAAATACGAGTGGTGCTCAGTGTGCTCAGTCCAACTCTTTGTGACCCCATGGATAGATTCTTTATCCGCTGAGCCAGCAAGGAAGCCCCAGTGTGAGTGGGACACTTACTATTTGCCAGAGGATATAATGGTGAATGGGCTTCCCTGGTAGCTCAGGTGGTGAAGAAGCTGCCTGCAGTACAGGAGACTCCAGTTCAATTCCTGGGATAGGCTACCCACTCCAGTATTCTTGGGTTTCCCTGGTGGCTCTGATGGTTTAAAAAAAAAAAAATCCGCTACAATGCAAGAGGCCTGTGTTTAGTCCCTGGTTTGGGAAGATCCCGTGGAGGAGGGCATGGCAACCCACTCCAGTACTCTTGCCTGGAGAATTCCATGGACAGAGGAGCCTGGCGGGCTACAGTCCATAGAGTTACATGGAGTCGGACATGACTGAATCAACTAAACAGCAGCATAATGGTGAATTAAACAGATGCTTCATGGAACCTCAAGAAACTGTCAGGGCGGGATGTGGGAGGAGAGGGAGGGAGAGAGACAGGCACCCGAGATCAGTGCTGAGGTGAAAAAAAAAAGAATTATGGGAATGAGAGGGTGCAGGGGGTGGGCAGAGGAAAGAAAGGGAGTGAAATGTTCCAAGTTCCAGGAACAGCATGTGTACAGGCCAGAAGATAAGATAAAAACATGGAGACACTGAAATAAACTCAGGGGGTTTTGATGAATAGAGATGGAGTAGGAATAGAAGATTAGAGAAAGCGATTGTACCACCTAGGACCTCATGAACCACTAAAGGACCCTGAATTGATCTGAGGAGCAAGGGGGGATTCTTCAGAGATTTTGAGTAATGCAGTGTCACAACCAGATTTCTTGTTTAGAAGGATTACCTAGCCTGAAACAACTGAAAAGACTGGAAGGGAAGCAAGAGTGTTACAAGTAGAGACACAAGTTAGGAGGCTAGAAATTGAGAAGTTAGTAGGCTGTTGTGATAAGTGAGGCAAAACAAACAAACAAAAAAGCATAGCAGTCTGAGCCAGGGTTGTGATGGGGAATGTGCAGATCTGAGAGCTATGAGGTGGGCAGGTGGGGTGGGATGGTGGTGCAGAAGGGGAGGCTCGGGGTCTGGGTGGGTGAATGGGCTGCAGGTGGTGGTCACCAACTGGAAAAGGGAGGAGGGTATATGTGGTGAATCAAGACGAGCAGTTCGAGTTTGGCCTGAAGAGGTGGAGGACACAACCAAGGGGGAAAGAATGCCCATTAGGTGGATGGATATGGATATGGAAGCCTGAAGTTCAGAAGACATTCTCATACGTAGACTCAAGATTCATCAACATATGGCATAGGAAATCATAGGATCTAGTAGGAAAATCTAGCCTCTCTGATTGGATGACAAGGGTGGGTGGGGGGTGTCTGTGTGTGTTTAGCTGTGTCTGATTCTTTGTGGCCCCATGAACTGCAGCCCGCCAGGCTCCTCTGTCCATGGGATTCTCCAGGCAAGAGTACCGGAGTGGGTTTCCATTTCCTCCTCCAGGGGATCTTCCTGACCCAGGGATTGAACCCAGGAGTCTCCTGCATTGCTGGCCGTTTCTTTACCATCTGAGCCACCAGTGGGGTACATGATTGTTATAGAAAATTTTCTTCTCAGGAAATGAGTGACATCTAAGAAAGCAAGTACAGAATGTGAAAAGGAAAGGAACTCAAGAATTATAGGCATCTGGTAAAGAAGAGCTGCAAAGGAGACTGTAGCTTTATCTATTGCAGGGTAACAAATCCCCCCAAACTTGGCAACTTAAAACAGCAAACATTTGGTGTGTTGAAGATTCTGTGGGTCAGGAAAAAAAAAAGATTCTGTGAGTCAGGACTCTGGAAGCAGCTATGGTGGGTGGTTCAGGCTCAGTCTTTCAGGCTGTCAGGTGGATCTGTGGTCAGTTGAAGGTTTGACTGGGGCTTCCCGAGATGCAGGTAGGCGTCAGTTCCTTACTGGTTGTTGGCTGAAGTCTCAGTTCCTCAGGAAACACAGGGCTGCTTGAGTGTCCTCATGGAGAACAACACTCCTAGAGTGAATGATAGGGGCAGGAGAGCCAGAGGGAGAGACAGAAAATGCAGTGCCTTTTATAACTTTAGTCTTGGAAATGAAATACCAGCATTTTTGCTGTATTCTACTATCACATGGATCAAGGAAGCATCCCAGGTCAATGAGGAAGGGGACTACACAAAGATGCGACTACTGAGAAGTAGGGATCATTGGTGGGATCTTGGGAAATGGCTACTACAGAGTCAGTGAAGGACCAACCAGTAGAGAAGTAGTAGGAAACTGGAAAGGTAAGATGTTAAGCTGGGACAACATGAAAAATAGTATTTCAAGAGGGAGAAATGGTTTAACGGTGTTGTGTTTTGCTAAATAAAGTCAAAAGTGATAACGTAGCATGTATTTGAATTTAGCAGTAAGGGAAACACTGGTTTGCTTTGCTTTTTGGATCAATTTTAGTAGGATAATGGGGGAAGAAGATAAGTTGTGATGGGTTGAAGAGTGATTAGGAAATGGAAAAGGAGAGGAAAACTAATGCAGATAACTTCAGATACTAAACTAAGGAGAATAAAATCAGAGGAGTAGCCAAAAGGCTGTATAGGGGATTTTCTACTAAGCACTGAGGATTTCATACTTGCATTTATATAACTCTGCTTCTTTCCAGTAAGAGTAGAAGGAAAAAAATACATAGAGTTCCTAAAGTAAACAATGGGTTTTAGTTAATGATACTGTATCCATGCTGGCTTATCAATTGTAACAAATATACCATAAGATGTTATAAGAAGGGAAACTGGAGGGAGTGAGGGCTTCTGTGGAAATCCTCTGTACTTTCTATTCAATTTTTCTGTAAATCCAAAACTGCTCTAAAAATAGTTTAACTTGTATTAAAAATGCATAAAACCACAAGAACAAAGAAGAGAGAGGAAACAGTAGAAAAGTAGAAATTTTTACATTTTGGAAACAGAGAAAGTCAGTGGTAACTGACTTAACAGACCAGAGAAACACAGATTCTAAGCCAGAGGGGACACAGCAAATAAAATGCAAGCTAATTTCTACAGCAGAACCCAAGAAAAATGTCAGGAACTAGAGATACAAATGACCTCCGAATGCAGAAGTGAGGAAATGAGACTTCCCTGGTGGTAGAGTGGATAGGAATCTGCCTGCCAATGCAGGGGACACAGGTTCGATCCCTGGTCTGGGAAGATTCCACATGCCACAGAGCGACTAAGCCTACGCACCACAGCTACTGAGCCTGAGCTCTAGAGCCCTCGTGCTGAAGCCCCTGCACCTAGATGCTGTGCTCCACAGCAAGAGAAGCCACTGCAATGAGGAGCCCCTGCACTGCAACCAAGAGGAGCCCCCGCTTGCCACAAGTGGAGAAAGCCCAGGCGCAGCAATGCAGACCCAGCACAACTGAAAGCAAAAAACAAGTGCAGAATGAGAGAATGACGAAACAGGAGGCTTGGTAAAGACAAAAAGGAAGAGTTAGACCCCCATGGTTTCCCTCCTCTCACACAGTCAGTCAACTATTCACTGCCCAAGACAGGAGATTTAGGAGAGACTGAACCAGAAGGACCTCTGCTTGAAATAGCAGAAGATAAATAAGGAAAGTCACACCATACAGAAAAGAGGGATTTAGAGAAAAATCTACCTCCTATATAAAACCCCCACAAATTCTTTCTCTGCTTGATTCTTAGAAGTCTTTAACAGCAGAGTTTATGATCCCAGGCGTCAGATTCCTCTCCTAGATCACTGACTATCCTTAAAAGAAAAAAATTATGGGATTCTGATCTATATGGATTGCCAGTGAAAAAACCAGGTCACACTCATCACCCTAAATGGAGCCCCATCAATAGATAAGAACCACCCATTCATGTAGAGCTTCAGATCAGCTTTATTAAGCCTCACTATTAATACAGAATCCAAGGAACATTGATATATTTTATATATATATATATTTTTTATTAGTTTTGCCATACAATGACATGATATCACCATGGGTTTACACATGCTCCCCCTCCAGAACCCCCCTCCCTCCTCCCTCCTCCCTCCCCCCAGGAAATCTCGATGCACCAGCCCCAAGCATCAATCCTGGGCTGGCGATTGATTAGACACATGATAATTAACATGTTTCAATGCCATTCTCCCATATCATCCCACCCTTACCCTCATCCACAGAGTCCACGAGTCTAAGGAAAGCCTCTATCATGAAAGCCAGAGACACAAACAAACAAACTTTAACAAGGCTTCTCTGGTGTTCCACTGGCTAAGACTCTGTGCTTCCACTGCAGGGGTACAGGTTCAAACCCTGCTTGGGGAACTTCCACATGCCTTGAAGTGCTGCCAAAAGCAAAAATCTTTAACAAGAAACATAAAAGAGTCTGAGAGCAAAAGAAAACTTAAGAATCCAGAATGACGGAACTTCTGGTCATGGTCTTGATGGAATAACAAAGAGTGGATATTTCCTTCCTTCAAAAACAGCACAAAGTATACGGAACTGCTATTTTTCAGACTTTGAACTGTGATCCTTGAAAGAAGGGAAACAAACAACGTAAGTACTGTGATTGCCCCCAGATTTCCTCCTGGAAACAGTGAGATGATGCGTGCAAAGAGGGGGACCCTAAACTCAGTCCACTGGGTCAAACAGATGTGGAGTTTGGAGAGACAAAGGTGTCTGTCTCTTATAAGGTACAGCTCCAAGAGGAGGGAGCTGCACTGAAAATCAAATCAATAAATCTGATACAATTCCAGATGGATTTACCAAGACAAAAAGATACAAATTAGCAATATGAGGAATTAAAGATGAGGCCTCTCTACAAACATTAAAAGGATAATGAGAAGATACCGAGAACAGCTCTTCACCACAGCACATACTGTATCCCGACTGTAAGCCCACCAGGCTCCTCCATCGCGAGATTTCCCAGGCAAGAATACTGGAGTGGGTGGCCATTTCCTGATCCAGGAGATCCTCCCAAACCAGGGATCAAGCCCCAGGCTTCCTAATTGCGGGTGGATTCTTTACCATCTGAACCACCAGGGAAGCCCCAAGAACAATTTCATGCCAATAAATTAGATAATTTAGTTGAAATACATGAAACATCTGCATACAGGTTTCTCAGGAGGCAGTTAAGGTGGTCTGGTATTCCCATCTCTTTCAGAATCTTCCACAGCTTGTTGTGATCTACACAGTCAAAGGCTTTAGAATAGTCAATTAAGCAGAAGTAGATGTTTTTCTGCAATTCCCTTGCTTTCTCTATGATCTAGTGAATGTTGGAGATTTGATGTCTGGTTCCTCTGCCTTTTGTAAACCCAGCTTATACATCTGGAAGTTCTTGCTTCACATGCTGCTGAAATCTAGCTTGAAGGATTTTGAGCATAAACTTACTAGCCTGTGAAATGAGCACAATTATATGGTATGGACTCGATAATAGGCATCTATTAAAAAAAAAAGAAAAAACATATACCTAATGATATATTTTATGGTAAAAGACTAAATGCTTTCCCCCTAAAATTAAGAACAAGACAAAGGTATCTACCCTTCATACTTGTATTTAATATTCTTCTAGAGGTCTTAGTTATTCCAATAAGGCAATCAAAATAAATGAAAGTCATGGTGATCTGAAAGGAATAAAAAGCTTGAAGACAACAGGATTATATTCATAGAAAATCCTAAGGAAACTACAAAAAAAAAGCTACTAGAAATAAATGAATTTAGCAAGATTGCAGGATACAAGGTCAATATATAATCAATAGTATTACCCTTTGCCAGCAGTTAACAATTAGGAATTGAAATTTTAAAATTATCATTTAATTGAAAGAGCCACGTGCACCCCAATGTTCATCGCTGCATTGTTTACAATAGCCAGGACATGGAAGCAACCTAGATGCCCATCAACTGACGAATGGATAAGAAAGCTGTGGTATATATACACAATGGAATATTACTCAGCATTAAAAAAAAAATTCATTTGAAGCAATTCTACTCAGATGGACGAAACTGGAGCCCATTATCCAGAGTGAAGTAAGCCAGAAGCAAAAACAACAATACAGTATATTAACACATATATATGGAATTTAGAAAGACAGTAATGAGAACCCAACATGGGAGACAACAAAAGGAACGCAGATGTATAGAATAGACTTGTGGACTTTGTGGATGAGGGTAAGGGTGGGATGAGATGGGAGAAGGGCATTGAAGCATGTTAATTGTCATGTGTCTAATCAATCGCCAGCCCAGGATTGATGCTCGGGACTGGTGCAGCGAGATTTCCCGGGGGGGAGGGAGGAGGGAGGGGGGACCCGGAGGGGAAGCATATATAAACGCATGGTGATATCATGACAATGTATGGCAAAAACAATAATAAAAAAAAAAATAAAAAAAAATAAAATTATCATTTATGATAGCATAAAAACATCAGATGCTAAAATATAAATTTAATAAAATGTGTACAATACATGTACAATGAAAGCTATAAAACATTCCTGAAAGTAAAGAAGATCTAAATAGAGAACACATCAATAACCATGGATTAGAAGATATTATGTAATTAAGGTGTTACTTCTCCTGAAATTGAAATGGCGATGGTAATGCAACCTCAACAATAATTATACCAGTATTTTCTGTAGAAAGAACAAGATGATTCTAAAATTCCTATGGAAATTCAATGAAACTGAGATGATCCAAGCAATTATGAAGAATAAAGTTGTGAAACTTACACTACCTAAATTCAAGATTTAATTGAAAGCTATTATAATTAAGATGTAGGATACTGGCATAGGAATAGACTTGCAGATCAGTGAAACAGAATAGAAAGTACAGAAATAGTCGCACAAATTCTTAACCTATTGACTTTTTTAAAAAATAAATTGCAAAGGCAATTCAAAGAAACAGCAGTTTCTTTGATGAACGATCCTGAAATAACCTGAGTAGGAAATGGCAACCCACTCCAGTATTTTTGCCTGGAAAATTCCATGGACAAAGGAGCCTGGCCGGTTGCAATCCATGAGGTTGCAATGAGTCAGACTCAACTGAACACACACACACACACAACACAACTCTGAAATAACTGGCGATCCATGTGGAAAACAATGATGATTGACCTTTACTTCATGCCATAACAAAAATTAATTTCTAAATGGATCAAAAATTAAATATAAAAGTTAAAACTATACAAACTCCTGGAACACAAAACAGAAAAAAATCTTCATAGCTTTCAAGTGGGCAAAAAATTCTTCTATACTATATGTAAAGCACAGCATTAAAAAAATTGATAAATAGAATTTTATCAAAATTAAAAACTACTGCCCTTTGAATGACTGTTAAAAAATGAGAAGAAAGAGCATTTTCTTGATATGTATATATCTGGCAAAAGATGATATATGAAATATACAAACAATACTTACACAACTCAATAAAATGGACAAAACATTTGAACAGACATTTTCCCAAAGACATACACAGATGGCCAATGAGAATATGAAATAGAGCTAAACACATTAGTCATCACAGAAATGCTAACTCAAATCTCCTGAGATATCATTGCACCCACTAGGATGGATAAAATTAAAAAGGTTGACAGTGTTGGTGACGATACAAAGTAACTAAATTCTCATACGTTAGTGAAAAATTGAAAGTGTTAGTTGCTCAGTTGTGTCTTACTCTTTGTGATTCCATGGACTGTAACCCACCAGGCTCCTCTGTCCATGGAAATCTCCAGGCAATAATATTGGAGTGGGTAGCCATTCCCTTCTCCAGGAGATCTTCCTGACCCAGAGATTGACCTTGGGTCTCTTGTATTGCAGGTGGTTTCTTTACCATCTGAGAAACAGGGAAGCTCTTAAAATATCTATTAATTACACCATCAGAGATATTTTAAAAAATCACTGCAACTATGAAAATTAAAGAGTCCATGGAGATTCTATTTTGGAAATCAGAGAAGATAAAAGAGCTCTCAGGATTTTAAAATATACTACTAGGAATTTTCATATCTGGATGTTCTTGGGAAGATTTGCTTCCAAGCACAGTCAGGATGTTGGCAGAAATTAGCTTCTGGCAGCTGTAGGACCCATGTCTTCATTTCTAGAGAAGTTGCATCAGCCAGGGCCCATTCTCAGCTCCTAGAAGCTGTTCACATTCCTTGGCAGGTGCCGCCTACTACATCTCCATTTCAGTGCTGGCCAAGCTAAAATCACTGGCAGTGAATCCCTTTCATGTTGCAAATCTCCTTTGTCCCCAGACACCTGTTCCTTTTAAGAGCTCACCTGATTAGATTAAGCCCACCAAACACAGTGTCCTTTTCTTCAGTCAATTGTGCTGTATAACATACCCTAATCATGGCAGTGATGTCCCATCATATCTCAGGTCCCTTCCACACTCCAACACGGGGAATGTACAAGGGGAGGGGTCATTTGGGGTAATTTTAGAATTCTGCTACCACAGTAAAGCTGGAATTAAATTTATTTTTTTGAAGTTTTTTAATCTTTTTAAAAATTTATTTATTTTAATTGGAGGCTAATTACTTTACAATATTGTAGTGGTTTTGCCATACATTGACATGGATCAGCCATGGGTGTACATGTGTTCCCCATCCTGAACCCCCCTCCTGGAATTAAATTTAGAGAAAAATAATTAGGAGGAAATTTTAACAAATTATGTTACAGATGCAGACTGATGGGCTCCACTTGTTTTTGTTTTGTTTTACCTTGCCTTGCTTTACTGAACCTAGGGGTATGTGTTGGGGGCCATAATTTTAGCATATTGTTCTTGTTCAGTTGCTCAGTCCTGTCCGACTCTTTGGGACCCCATGGACTGCAGCACACCAGGCTTCCCTGTCCTTCGCTATCTCCTGGAGTTTGCTCAAGTCATGTCTATTGAGTCGATGATGACATCCAACCATCTCAACCCTCTGTCACCTCCTTCTTCTCCTGCCCTCAATCTTTCTCAGCATCAGGGTCTTTTCCAATGAGATGGCTCTTCACATCAGGTGACCAAACTATTGGAGCTTCAGCATCAGTCCTTCCAAAGAATATTTCAGGGTTGATTTCCTTTAGAATTTACTGGTTTGATCTCCTTGCAGTTCAAGGGACTCTCAAGAGTCTTCTCCAACACCACAGTTCAAAAGCATCAATTCTTTGGTGCTCAGCCTTCTTTATGGTCCAACTCTCACACCTATACATGACTACTGGAAAAACCATAGCTTTAACTATACAGACTTTTGTCAGCAAAGTGATGCCTCTGCTTTTTAATACACTGTCTAGGTTTGTTATGGCTTTTCTTCCAAGGAGCAAGTGTCTTTGAATTTCATGGTTGCAATCACCATCCACAGTGATTTTGGAGCCAAGGAAAATTAAGTCTGTCACTGTTTACATTTTTTCCAATCTATTTGCCATGCAGTGATGGGACAGGATGCCATGATCTTCATTTTTTGAATGCTAAGTTTTAAGCTAGCTTCTTCATCTCCACTTTCACTTTTATCAAGAGGCTCCTTAGTTCCTCTTTGCTTTCTGACATTAGGTTGGTGTCACCTGCATATCTGATTGATATTTCTCCTGGCATACTAGTCCATCACAAAGTCAAGTAAAGATACCAAACTGTTTTTATCAGTGAATATAAATATTTTTCATACTCTTTTTCTTTTCAATTAATATCTATGTACTCAGGCTTGGCCTTTATTTTGCTTATATCTTCTGGAGATGACTTGAAATCAAGAAGTGTTTCAAGAAGTGGTCTTTGAACTAGAAGTAAGAAATAAGTTAAAAGAGAAGATTGTTTGTGACTTTTTTTTCAAATTCTTTTAATTAAACAATCTAATGAACTTCTCTGGTGGTCCAAAGGTTAAGACTCTGTACTCTGGGCACAATTTCAATGGTCAGGAAATATTCCACATGCTGTGTGGCACAGCCAAAAACAAAAACAAAAAAATCTAGCCACCAAGATGTCCTTCAGTACGTGAATGGATAAATAAACTACCACATCTGGATGATGGAATTCAGCACTAAAAAGAAATGAGTTAACAAGCCATAAAAAAACACGGAGCAATCTTAAATAGGTATCATCAAATGAAAGAAGCCAATCAGAAAGGCTGTATATTGTATAATTTCAACCATATGACATTCTGGAAAAGGCAACCCTATGGAGACAGGGAAACTCAATGGTGGCCAGGGGTTTGAGAGGAGGGAGGTTGAGAGGATGCCCTGGAGAAGGAAATGGCAATCCACTCCAGTATCCTTGCCTGGAAAACCCCATGGACAGAGGAGCCTGATGGTCTACAGTCCATGGGTTGCAAACAGTTAGACTTAGCAAGTCAGCAACAACAAGAGATGCATAAGAGATCAAAGGATTTTTAGGCTCTTTGATACTATAATGGTAGATACATTTCATCATGTATTTGTCCAAATCCTTAGACTGCACAACACAAAAAGTGAACCCTAAGGTAAACCACGTTACCTTGGGTGACAATGATGTGTCTGTGGTGGCTCATCAATTGTAACAAATTACCACTCCGATGCTGGACATTGATAATGGGAAGGGCTGTGAATATGTGGGGACAGGGAGTATGTGGGAAATCTCTGTGCCTTCCACCCAATTTTGCGGTGAATCTAACGCTGTTATAAAGAAAAGTAAAGTCTGCTTTTAAAAAAGGTTAATACCAGTACTAATAACTGCCACTTAATGATGCTAAGTTCTTGACATATTTCATCAGCATTGTTTATATTCTACTTTCCCCTTGTTCTGCTTCATCACATGAATTTTCATAAAAATGAGACTGCTGTTGCTCAGTGGCTCATCAGCTCAGGCTGTGATCTCCCTCCCAAAATAATCTTTCTGTGAGATGGCACTCTTCATTAGTAGAAAAACTATGGGACATTTTGGGTTGCAAGGAGAAATACAGTTTGCCTCTTTAATTGAACTCTTGAGATTTTAAGGAAATCCTCTCTATACGTAGCATCTTGATCATTCCCATATGGATGAATTCATTCAATAAACACCTCACTTTGCGTATCTGGATTATCTCTAGAAATAGCTGTTCCTGTTTGGGGGAACATTTGCTGTTTAAGCAGTTCTCAAAGGCATATAAAAGGATCCCCTCCTACACACTCTTCAAACCCGACTTCATTCCCCAGGTTTTCTCCCCCACATCTTTTCTAGAAGTGCAGTAAGCTGACTCTGAGGCTTTTAAATTCTGAATTCCAGCTCCTTCTAACTGAGTCATTCCATAGGTATGGAGATCTTGAAACAATTGTCTCCTTTGTCCAGGAAACAATAAGCTTAAGTCAAACCGGTTCACTTTCTAATAGCCCTGGGGTTCCCTTGGCTATCTAGGTAGGAGCTCCATTAGCAAGCCAACTACCTCCTGCCTCCTCAGATAAATAGGAAATCGACAAGTAATTCACAGCTCCTTTGAGTTCTGGAGGAGGAAATGACAACCCACTCCAGTATTCTTGACTGGAAAATCCCATAGAGGAACCTGGTGGACTACAGTTGTCGGGCCCTAAAGTGTCAGACAAGACCAAGCACACAAGCAGCCTCACGCAGCCTTGAGTTCTTAAAACTAGGGAGTTAGCAGACAACCAAGATACTCTAAAAGTTCTCTATGAGAAAAGCAGCAATGCTGGAAAGTCTGTAGAGAAAAGGGAGCCCTATTACACTGTTGGGGGGAAAGCAAACTAGTACATCCACTATGGAGAACAGTGTGGAGATTCCTTAAAAAACTGGAAATAGAACTGCCATATGACCAAGTAATCCCACTGCTGGGCATACACATCAAGGAAACCAGAACTGAAAGAGACAATGTGTACCCCAATGTTCATTGAAGCACTGTTTACAATAGCCAGGACATGGAAGCAACCTAGATGTCCATCAGCAGACAAATGGATAAGAAAGCTATACACAATGGAATATTACTTAGCCATTAAAAAGAATACATTCGAATCAGTTCCAATGAGGTGGATGAAACTGGAGCCTATTATACAGAGGGAAGTAAGCAGAAGGAAAAACAATACAGCATACTAACGCATATATGTGGAATTTAGAAAGATGGCAACGATAACCCTGTATGCGAGACAGCAAAAGAGACGCAGATGGATAGAACAGTCTTTTGGACTCTATGGGAGAGAGCGAGGGTGGGATGATATGGGAGAATGGCATTGTAACATGTGAATTATCATATGTGAAATGAATCGCCAGCCCAGGTTTGATGCATGATACAGGGTGCTCAGGGCTGGTGCACTGGGATGACCCAGAGGGATGGAATCAGGAGGGAGGTGGAAGGGCGGTTCTGGAAGGGGAACACATGTATACCCATGGCGGATTCATGTCAATGTATGGCAAAACCAACTCAATATTGTAAAGAAAAAAAAATTATTATGATTTAAAAGCAAAATCTTCTCTGACTTCCCTGGTGGTCAAGTGGAGAAGAACCTGCCTGCCAGTGCAGGGGACATGGGTTTGATCCCTGGCCCGGAGAAGATTTCACATGGCTCAGGCCAACTGGGCCCCTGTGCCACAACTACTGAGCCTGTGAGCTGCAGCAACTCAAGTCCGAGCGCCCTAGAGCCCATGCTCTGCCACAAGAGAAGCCACTGCAGTGAGAAGCCTGTGCACCGCAAGTAGAGAAAGCCCTTAGGCAGCAAGAAAAACCCAGTGCAGCTTTTCTCACAGATAACTTTTAGAGTAACTGCCCACTTTCTGGCTTTCTTTCAAATGATTACTTTAAGTGTATATTGCACCCCCTCATTACATCTTTAGTTATTTATAACTCCTATTTCCCCATTGTTAAAATTTCTCTGTTGTTAACATTATTATTGCTCTATGGAGAAATACCTCTTTTAACCATCTGATTTTATAAATCAGCATTTTGTCCAGTGGTGTGAAAACAGTATAGACCATACTGAATAAATACTTTCATGAGTCCTTCTGTTGCAGGAAGTTAAAACTCAACATTCAGAAAAATAAGATAGTGGAATCCGGTTCTGTCATGGCAAATAGATGGGGAAACAATGGAAACAGTGAGAGATTTTATTTTCTTGGGCTCCAAAATCACTGCAGACGGTGACTACAGCCATGAAATTAAAAGACGCTTGCTCCTTATAAGAAAAAATATGAGCAACCTAGACAGTGTATTAAAAAGCAGAGACATTATTTTGCCAACAAGTCCATCTATTCAAAGCTATGGTGTTTTCAGTAGTCATATATGGATGTGAGAGTTGGACTATAAAGAAAACTTAGTGCTAAAGAATTGCTGGTTTTGAACTGTGGTGTTGGAGAAGACTCTTGAGAGTCCCTTGGACTGCAAGGAGATCCAACCAGTCCATCCTAAAGGAAATCAGTCCTGAATATTCATTGGAAGGACTGATGCTGAAGCTGAAACTCCAATACTTTGGCCACCTGATGCGAAGAGCTGACTCATTTGAAAAAACCCTGATGCTGGGAAAGATTGAAGGCAGGAGAAGAAGGGGATGACAGAGGAGGAGATGGTTTGATGGCATCACTGACTCAATGGACATGAGTGTGAGGAAGCTCCAGGAGTTGGTGATGGACAGGGAGGCCTGGTGTGCTATAGCCCATGGGGTTGCAAAGAGTCAGACACAACTGAGCGACTGAACTGTTGCAGGAAGTGGGGGACACTTCTCAGGGCCTGAAAGTGGGCTCTTGTCTGACAGTCGGAAAGAATTTGTTCTAGGAGACAAACGTGCTGACAAAGCAAGAGGCTTTACTGGGAACGGGCGCCCAGGTGGAGAGCAGGAGGGTAAGGGAACCCGGGGGACTGCTCTGCCAAGAGGCTTACAGTCTCGGATTTTACGGTGATGTGATTATTAATGGTTTCTGGGTTGTCTCTGATTAATCATTCTGATTCAGGGACCTTCCTGGTGGCACATGCATTGCTCAGCCAAGATGATTTCCTGCAAGAAGGGTTCTAGGAGGTGGTAGGACATGTAGCATTTCCTTTTGTCCTTTCCTGAACTCTTCCGGTTGGTGGTGGTTTGTTAGTTCTGTGTTCCTTACCAGGGCCTCCTGTTGTAAAATGACTCACGCAAAGGGTCACTGTGATGGCTGGCCAGGGTGGGCAGCTTCAGTCAGTGTGTTTCCCCTCACACTTCCTTCATGCTGAGCAATTTAAATCTTCTCATCCAATCCTCAAAACATTTTTTACTCACTCCCTTATTCATATAGGGAAACTTCACCCCAGAGAGGTTAAATGACTGTCCCAAGGTCACACATCAACACCGCAGAGAAGTTCTGATTTACAGGCTGGGTTAAGAAGGTGGTTAATTATTATTAAGAAGGCGGTTATTTCCATTTGTTCCTTAAGCCAATAGACCGCTTAAATAGCTGACTATTACTGCCATCTGCCGGTGACTAGCTGAATTGCTCTTCCTCCGATTGCACTACAGGCACAAATGATCCTTCTCATTTTTTAATTAATTTTTACTGGAGTACAGTTGCTTTACAATGCTGTGTTAGTTTCTGCTGTACAGCGAAGTGAATCAGCCACACATATACATTCATCCCTCTTTCTTGGATTTCCTTTCCGTTTAGGTCAGCCCAGAGCATTGAATATTTTCCTGGGCTGCATAGTAGGTTCGCATTAGTTATTTTATACAGCATCAACAGTGTATCAACAATGTATAGATGCCAGTCCCAATCTTCCAATTCCTTCCATTCCCCCAATACCCCCTTGGTATCTAGACATTTGTTCTTTAGGTCTGTGTCTCTCTTTCTGCTTTGCAAATAAGATCATCTATATAATCATTTTTTCTAGATTCTACATATATGCATTAATATGTGGTATTTGTCTTTCTCTTTCTGACTTACTTTACTCTGTATGACAGTCTCTAGGTCCATCCATGTCTCTGCAAATGACCCGATTTTGTTCCTCTTTATGGTTGAATAATATTTCTTTGTATACACGTGCCACATCTTTATCCATTCATCTGTCAAGGGACATTTAGGCTGCGCCCATGTCCTGGCTATTCTAATAGCGCTGCGATGGGGGATTGTGTGTCTTTCTGAATTATGGTTTCCTCTGGGCACGAGTGATTCTGACACACACTAATGCCATCTATCAAGCTGGTGTCTAGAACAATGCCTGACACAGAGTCGACACTCGAAATTTGTGAGACGAATTCTGGGAGATCCAAGGAGAATTTTGGCCAGTAAAAGCTCTCAAGTTTTAACTCTGCAAATAACCGAACTCAGAAAGAATATGGAGGCTACCTCCACATAAGCCATGGTACTGTTGTAACTGCTCACCCGTCAGCTGTGCCACTGCTGTGTTTATATACACACTTTGCCTTTCACTGCTTTAACTGAGTTTATCACTTAAGTCTCACTCTTATGTTTAAATCCAGCTCTACCATTTATACTGTATAGATTTCAGAAAGAATCTTAGTTTAACCACTGAAAAGAACCTGAGAAGTCCTGACTGATTTTTAAGTCCTGTTTCAAAAGATGGTGATAAAAGAATGTTTCACGGGCAAATAAGTGTCAGAAACGATGCAAATAAATGAAGTTTTATTGGTTTCCTCACTGTAGAACTTCTCAGAGTAATTAATATGCTACCGTGCCTGACGGCTTTCTGAAAGAGGGAATATAGAATCAGGCATTTCCCAAATGTACTTGGCTACAGAAGTCTTTCACATTAAGCTCCTGTTGATGTCTCAAGGAATGCTAGTCTTCTGGGGAACTCAATTTGGAAAGGCCAGCATCCTAACTGCAGTTATTACAGATGGAACCCAGTGAGAACAATTTGCTTAATATCACTCAGCAGAGCTAGGACTCTCATTTAAGGGTTCTTTTCACAATATCATACTTGTTCTATGTGATTTCTCCATATGAAAAGCAAATACTAATATCTACAGCCTTGTACAGAACTTTATAGTTATAGAGGGGATGTGAATACTGACAGTTAATGAGCTCTGCTTTGTGCTCCTTCCCCCCCTTTCCCACCCCTGCTACAAATGGGCTAAACATTCCAGATCTTATGACTGTTGTACTTCACATCATGATTTCACAAATGAACATTCTTGTTTAACTGAACTGAATTCTTGCTTAAACACATCCTTCTGTAGATCTGGTCAATGAGAATGTACTTTGAGAGAGATATCTTGTTGATTATCAATGTATCAATCAGATTCGCCTTTTTTATTTTCTAGAAAGTTATATCATTTCCTGCCCTGGACCTATCATACATCCTGAATCATTTTCTTTTCCTACTGTTTTACTTTCCTCACTGGGATTCAAGTGCATAGAATTAGGTTAATCATAACTTCTGGTATATATATGATGGAATATATACCATCATCATTGATCCATTCACAGCATCATTCATTTAATAAAATGATGAAAATAATCCAACCTGGGGCCAGAATACAATCAGTAAATACACCTACCTTCATGTTTCTTTCTTATCCTATCTTGATGCATTTCCCTTAAAGGATAGCTTGATGCTAAATATGAGATTTATCATCTGCTTGCTTTTTGGTGTTTTTGTTTTGCTTCTCTTATTTTCACAGCTATTTGTAAGGCCTCCTCAGACAGCCATTTTGCTTCTTTACATTTGTTTTTCTTGGGGATGGTGTTAATTCCTGTCTCCTGTACAATGTCACAAACCTCCGTCCATAGTTCATTAGGCACTCTGTCTATCAAATCTAGTCCCTTAAATCTATTTCTCACTTCCACTGTATAATCCTAAGGGATTTGATTTAGGTCATACCTGAATGGTCTAGTGGTTTTCCCTACTTTCTTCATTTTAAGTCTGAATTTGGCAATAGGGAGTTCATGATCCAAGCCACAGTCAGCTCCCAGTCTTGTTTTTGCTGACTGTATAGAGCATCTCCATCTTTGGCTGCAAAGAATATAATCAATCTGATTTTGCTGTTGACCATCTGGTGATGTCCCTGTGTAGAGTCTTCTCTTGTGTTGTTGGAAGAGGGTGTTTGCTATGACCAGTGCATTCTCTTGGCAAAACTCTATTAGCCTTTGCCCTGCTTCATTCTGTACTCCAAGGCCAAATTTGCCTGTTTCTCCAGGTGTTTCCTGACTTCCTACTTTTGCATTCCAGTCCCCTATAATGAAAAGGATGTCTTTTTTGGGTGTTAGTTCTAAAAGAGATCTTGCAGGTCTTCATAGAACCATTCAACTTCAGCTTCTACAGCATTACTGGTTGGGGCATAGGCTTGGATTACTGTGATATTGAATGGTTTGCCTTGGAAACAAACAGAGATCATTCTGTTATTTTTGAGACTGCATCCGAGTACGGCATTTTGGACTCTTTTGTTGACCATGATGGCTACTCCATTTCTTCTAAGGGATTCCTGCCCACAGTAATAGATATAATGCTCATCTGAGCATTAAATTCACCCATTCCAGTCCATCTTAGTTCACTGATTCCTAGAATGTTGACGTTCACTCTTGCCATCTCCTGTTTGATAACACCACCTTTATGGAAGAAAGTGAAGAGGACCTAAAAAGCCTCTTGCTGAAAGTGAAAGAGGAGAGTGAAAAAGTTGGCCTAAGGCTCAACGTTAAGAAAACTAAGATCATGGTATCTGGTCCTATCACTTCATGGGAAATAGATGTGGAAACAGTGGAAACAGTGTCAGAGTTTATTTTGGGAGGCTCCAAAATCACTGTAGATGGTGATTGCAGTCATGAAATCAAAAGACGCTTACTCCTTGGAAGGAAAGTTATGGCCAACCTGGATAGCATATTGAAAAGCAGAGACATTGCTTTGTCAACAAAAGTCCATCTAGTCAAGGCTATGGTTTTTCCAGTAGTCATGTATGGATGTGAGAGTTGGACAGTGAAAAAGGCTGAGCACCAAAGAATTGATGCTTTTGAACTGTGGTGTTGGAGAAGACTCTTGAGAGTCCCTTGGACTGCAGGGAGATCCAACAAGTCCATCCTAAAGGAGATCAATCCTGGGTGTTCATTGGAAGGATTGATGTTGAGGCTGAAACTCCAATACTTTGGCCACCTCATGCAAAGAGTTGACTCATTGGATAAGACCCTGATGCTGGGAAGGATTAGGGGCAGGAGGAGAAGGGGATGACAGAGGATGAGATGGCTGGATGGCATCACTGACTCGATGGACATGGGTTTGGGTAGACTCTGGGAGTTGGTGATGGACAGGGAGGCCTTGTGTGCTACAGTTCATGGGGTCACAAAGAGTCAGACATGACTAAGCAACTGAACTGAACTGAACTGTTTTGCTTAGATGCACTTGCGACACACACACACACACACACACACACACACACACTTTTCTTTTGATTACTGCTTTTTGGGTCACATTCTCTTGCTTCTTTGCCTGAGAATCTTTGATTACAAGCTGGACACTGTGAAGACTACATAAGTTATTGTCTGAATTTTATTGTCTATATGGGATCCACTTACATCTCAAGTCCACTGAGACCAAGGGATACTTTATATAGTGTCAAGCCTGGTTTAGTTGGGCAAGTCCATTGAGATTGTTTTATTATTTGATTAGTTTAATTTTCTCCTGAAAAATTTCCACATTTCCTAAATGAAATTGGTGTGGATTTGACTTTTCCTTCTTGTCTCATCTAGCTCTAGGTCATAGATCTAAGGTCGTTTTATGATGCCTCCAGGCAGTTTCAGACATTGCCAGGAATTTTGCTGCTTCTTAATGGATGCTCCAGTCCTTGGACACCCCACATTTAGAAAAGGCAGCAGTGTTTGTGCAAAAAAGAATAAATAATTTGGAGCAAAAAATTAGGGACAGTTAGAAAGAGAACTAATACAGAGTCAAGCCAAGTCACAGAAGTGTATCACTTAAATGCACAAATGACCTCCAATGAGACTGACAGAACTTTATCACAGGCTTCCTGACCTTTCTCCTGATATGCACACATAGAAAATGATTGTATATTTCCTGCACACTGGCATGAACAGATGAGCCAGCTCTCAACAGAAAGGGGTCTTTCTAAGGCCTCCAGCACATCCCCAGGCCCTGCCTGGCTGCCCTGAGAGCTAAGGGGATCAAGATGTTTGTATACTTAATATCTACTCACTGGGTGATAGTTGAGATTCTCTAGGCTAAGTGTTCTTATAACTTTATAAATACCATTCAAGAAAGAAATAAAAACCCTTCAGGGCTTCCCTGGTGGCCCAGTGGTTGAGACTCTACCTGCCAATGCAGGGGGACACGGGTTTGATCCCTGCACAGAAATATCTCACATGCTGCAGAGCAATTAAGCCTGTGCCCCACAACTACTGAATCCACACTCTAGAGCTAAGGAGCTGCAGCTGCTGAGCCCCTGCACTCCAACTACTGAGCCCGCGAGCCCTAGCGCTCATACTCTGCAACAAGAGCAGCCACAGCAGTAAGAAGCCCATGTACCGCACTGAAGCGTAGCCCTTGTTCATTGCAAGTAGAGAAAGCCCGCATGCAGCAACAAAGATTCACCTCAGTCAAAACCAAAAAACAACCGGCCGTACAATTTCTATGACCACACAGGCTCAGAGCCAGCAACTGTTAAGATGTTTAAGACCTGTGGCTGTTTCATACTGAGGCTGAATAAGCATGTGTCCCTGACAATTGATTGTATAACCATCATCTTATTATTCACGTCTTGGATACACACACTAATCCTATACACATAGGATTACATAATACATTTTACATCATAGAACACTTCATCATCAACTTCTGTAAAAAGCACCAAAACCTATTATCACACTTAAAAAAATTCACCCTCATTGGGTAATATTTGTTTTCCTATTCATTTTGAATGACAAGAGAGGGGAAATGAGAGCTTTTTGTTTTTGTTTGATGAAGGGTTTACATCTATTTTGCTGCCTCCCAAGCAAAAGACACAGGTTTGATCCCTGGGTCAGAAAGATCCTCTGGATAAGGAAATGGCAGCTCACACCAGTATTCTTGCCTGGGAAATTCTGAGGACAGAGAAGCCCAGCATATATATAGTTCATGGGGTCTCAAAGATTTGGACATGACTGAGGACTTGATCCTAGGTTCTCAGCTATACAATGTAAGTGCACATGTGAAAACTGAAGAACATATCTTGAACCATCACGGTCAGATACATTCTTCTGCAGAGCAGAAGAGACATCCATGGGCAACATGGCAAATGCCACTATTGGGATAGGTCCCCAAAGGATAAGTCTTAGATATCTGAGTTTTGCTCAAACATAGCTCAATTTTCACAACTCAAAAGGCAAGAGGGAGCTTGGTCACATTCTTGTGTACAACCATAAAAGTTTGAATTTTTTAAATTCACATGAGGAAAGCTCAAGTAACATCAGTTTCTTTTTCTTGGAACTAAGAAGGGCACTCCAGTACAAGAAAGACCATGCCCCTGGTTTACTCTTGAAGGGAACTATTTTGTGCTTTCCTCTTTAGAATAATAAGTCCTGAAAGAGAGTAGAGAACAACCATGGAATTTTAGAATTACAGTGAACAGCCATTTGATTGCAGCAAAACCTGCTGATGGTCGAATAAGATTTTAAAATGAAAGTCTTTCATTAAATTGCTGCTGCCAAGTCGCTTCAGTCGTGTCCGACTCTGAGCGACCCCATAGAGGGCAGCCCGCCAGGCTCCCCGTCCCTGGGATTCTCCAGGCAAGAACACCGGAGTGGGTTGCCATTGCCTTCTCCAATGCAGGAAAGTGAAAAGTGAAAGTGAAGTTGCTCAGTCGTGTCCGACTCTTCGCGACCCCATGGACTGCAGCCCATCAGGCTCCACTCCATCCCAGTAGGATGGAGTGGGATGCCATTGCCTTCTTCATTCATTAGATTAAACATACATATATGTGGACTTCCCAGCTGGTGCAGTGGTAAAGAACCCATCAGCCAAGCAAGAGATGTGGATTTGAACCCTGGGTTGGGAAGATCCCTTGGAGAAGGAAATGGCAATCTTTTCCAATATTCTTGCCTGGAAAATACCATGGTCAGAGGAGCCTGGCAGCCATTGGGTCATAAAGAGTTGGACATGACTGAGGGACTGAGTATACACACACACATACACACATACATTTATAGTCTAAACTTCCTGTTCCAAATACATGTATATGTAACCTCAAGAAAATGAAATAATTGAAACAATTTCACCATGGAACTACAGGAACTAAGATAACAAATGCAGAGGATGGAAATCTTAATTAAAAAAAAAGAGATATATATATATATATATATATATATATATATAGTGAAACGACAGCATGAGAAATATGGGTGGAATTTAAGGAAGATCTTACTGACACCTAAGTTTGTTACTGGAAGAAGAAATAGGAAATGATAATTTCCTTCTCTGAAGATCTCATTTAGTATTTTTAATGTATTAACTGCAACCACAATAGGCAATATTCAAGAAATAGAAAATACTTATAAATCGTCTACATTCTCATAGTGCTATATTTCTAACAAAGCAACTGTTACTACTTTTGGTGTATCTATGGCTACTGCTTTTGAAATATGTGCCCTTGTTACATAGCCTTTGCTACACCCCAATGAGACTTCATATTTTACAATTTCCTTTTCTTTTTTTGGCTGTACCTTGCCGCATGTGAGATCTTAATTCCCCCAATAAGGGATCGAACCTGTGCCCCATGCAGTGGAGTGCTAAATCTTAGCCACTGGATTGCCAGGGAAGTCCCTATAATTTTTTTTCTAATTCAACATTCTCCAAGCATTTTTTGGATATTGCTACGGGTTCCATAATTGTTCTAAAGATTATCATTCAGCAGAGGAGATACCCTGTGACTTCCTTCAACATTGCATTATTGTCACTTCTCATTTCCTTTCAGTATAAATCACACTGCAGTGGACATGTTCACGCAGATCACTTTTCTTCACGTTTGGATAAGTTTCTCAGGATAAAATCCCAGAAGTCTGGATCAGAAGCTAGGAACTCTTTTTGTGGCTTCACAAATTGCTTTCCAGAAACGTATCATTTTTATTGCTGTCAACAGTGCCAGAGAATGCCAGTTTTACTGAAACTCTACTGGCATTGAATATCACAGCTTTTTAGATTTTCCCTTTAATTCAATAGGCAGTAATGGTTCCCTCACTCATGACTTTTATTTTTTCCAGCCATAGGATAACACAGTAATTAGCAATGTATCTAATTTACCTCTGGACCAGTCCACTAAATGGGATGTTTGGCAAACTTCTTAAAGTGATTTTTACAACAGGTGATGACTCCCATTCGGAATGTTGTTCAATGATTCCATTATTTTTATGCCTAAATGGAGAAGCCTGTCTTTTCCAAATGCTAGTTTATAGTCCATGGTTTTGCAGCTTGATGTAAACTCTGTTGGTGTTAATATTTTGAAGTGTTTGAAACTGAAGAAGGAATTGGGGGAGAAATATTCACAGGCAAGAATATTTAGGAGAAATTTGACTTGAAATATGCACAACTCTATCCAAAGCTCCACACATAGTTAACAAGCTTTCTAACTGGTAGGAATTATCCCAGCCATGAAAGAAATCAGCTAGTGCTCAGGACTGACTCTCAGCTTCAGGAAGGTGATGGAATAGGGAGGGAGGTGGGAGGGCGGTTCTGGAAGGGGAACACAGGTATACCCATGGCAGATTCATGTCAATGTATGGCAAAACCAACACAATAAAGTAAAGAAAAATAAATAAATATTTTTTAAAAATTAAAAAAATAAATCAATAAAAATCAAAATGTGAAAAATAAAATATTTCTTCAGTCCATTAATTTTTCCTGCTCTGAAACATACTTGTTCTAATTAGTTCAGCATCAACATACAGTTACTCAGTGCCTACTCAATTCGCAGTACTGTATACTCTGATCCACAAAGGCTGCTGAGATGAATAAGGAATGATCTTCTCCTCAAGGCACACACTGCTTTATATGATAGATCAGGGAACATTTTCAGGTGAGAGATATTTCAAGAATTATCTCCAAGACTGCAAAATAACATGTTACATCTGGAAGACTGTGAGACTCGAGGGGGCAACAGACTCTAAGGCATGTTTGTCTTGGATCCCATCCAAGAAAGCATCAGACATTTTTTTAACGATGCAGAATTCTGCACAATGGACCTGACAAGCATCTATGGTAGTAAGCCAAGAGATTTTCTGTGGCTTGGAGCTTTAGAAAGATCCCAAATTCTCATCATGGTGCTCTGGGTGCAAACTCAGGGAGGGCAAACTTGAACACAATTAAGATATAGTTAGTAGAAAAAACAATAATATTGAATCCCTTTTGGAGAAATGTTTGGTAAACAAAGAGATAATCTAGGACTGGCGGAGGGTTGAGGGGGTCAGTCAAGTATGGCTCATGAACCAAATCCAGCTTGTTGCTTGTTTTTGTAAATAAAGTTTTATTGGGGAAAAATGCATTTTTAAAACTGATGTAGTCGTGTCTTATCTACAGATGCGCCACATGACACTTTCCTGAAGTGTAGGCTGGGCTTGTGTGTTTACAGATAAAAGATCAACGGCCTTTCTTAAGTAATGCTCTGTCTTAGCAGAATGTATATTTTCAAATGTTGCTTCATAGTGTGTATTGATTTCAGTGGTTTAAAATTCTATGCTTTTAATGAACATTGGAAAATACCTGACTAGAACTAAAAAATGTAATAACCATCACCAGGTTTTCTGAACACAGTGTATCAATAGCCAACTGATACTGATAAACCTGTCCTAGTCATACACCGAAATTACACCTGGTTGAAAGATTGGTTAGTCAAGCACATTGGTTACTGTCCATCATTGGAGTTCATGCTTATGGGATCTTTATAAAAGACTGGGCATTGTCCCCACTTCCAGAGAGCATGTAGGTTCCTGGAAGACATGGTATAATATCCAGAGAGAATCAACATGTAAATAATAATATTCTACAGGCTGGAGTGGGTTGGAGGCAATGTTAATGATAATCAAATGTGAGTATGAGCTAATATTTGTTAAGTGCCTACCCTTTATTAAGTACTAGGTCAGGCACTTGATATGTACTCACTCTTGAAACTTTCCTAAGAGGAACATGGGGAACATTTTATCCCAACTTTGAAAATATAGACACTAAGTCTCAGAGCAACTAGACAACTTTATCAAGCTCACATAATCAATAAATAGTAATGCTAGCATTCTAGAGGATATTATACCATGTCCTCCAGAAGAACTATACAAAAAAGGTCTTAATGACCCAGATAACCACAATGGTGTGATCACTCACCTAGAGCCAGACATCTTGGAGTATGAAGTCAAGTGGCCCTTAAAAAGCGTTACTATGAACAAAACTAGGTGAGGTGATGAAACTCCAGCTGAGCTATTTAAAATCCTAAAAGAGGATACTGTTAAAGTGCTGCATTCAATATGCCAGCAAATTTAGAAAACTCAGCAGTGGCCACAGGACTGGAAAAGGTCAGTTTTCATTCCAATCCCAAAGAAGGACAATGCCAAAGAATGCTCAAACTACTGCACAATTTCACTCATTTCGCATGCTAGCAAGGTAATGTTCAAAATCCTTCAAGCTAGGCTTCAACAGTACATGAACCAAGAACTTCCAAATGTACAAGCTGAGTTTCGAAAAGGCAGAGGAACCAGAGATCAAATTGCCAACATCTGTTGGATAATAGAAAAAGCAAGGGAATTGCAGGAAAACATCTGCTTCATTGACTTCACCAAAGTCTTTGACTGTGTGGATTACAAGAAACTGTGGAAAATTCTTCAAGAGATGGGAATACCAGACCACCTTAACTGTCTCCTAAGAAACTTGTATGCAGGTCAAGAAGCAACAGTTGGAACTGGACATGGAACAATGGACTGGTTCAAAACTGGGAAAAGAGTACGTCAAGGCTGTATATTGTCACCCTGCTTATTTAACTTATATGCAGAGAATATCATGCCAAATGCTGGGCTGGATGAATCACAAGCTGGAATCAATCAGCTGACAAGAGAAATAGCAATAACCTCAGATATGCAGATGACATCACACTAATGGCAGAAAACAAAGAGGAACTAAAGAGCCTCTTGATGAAGGTGAAAGAGGAGAGTGAAAAGGCTGACTTAAAACTCAGCATTCAAAAAACAAAGATCATGGCATCCAGTCCCATCACTTCATAGCAAATAGATGGGAAAACAATGTAAACAGTGACAGACGTTATTTTCTTGGGCTTCAAAATCACTGCAGATGGTGATTGCAGCCATGAAATTAAAAGACGTTTGCTCCTTGGAAGAAAAGCTATGACAAACCTAGGCACCGTTTTAAAAAGCCGAGACATTAGTTTGATGATAGAGTTCAATATATGGTTTTTCCAGTAGTCATGTGCAGATACGAGAGCTGGACCATAAAGAGGGCTCAGTGCTTCAAAATTGATGTTTTTGAACTGTGGTGCTGTGTAAGACTATCGAGAGTCCCTTGGACAGCAAGGAGATCAAACCAGTTAATCCTAAAGGAAATCAACTCTGAATATTCATTGGAAGGACTGATACTAAAGCTGAAGCTCCAGTAGTTTGGCCACCCGAGGGGAAGATCTAACTCATTGGAAAAGACCTTGATGCTGGGAAAGACTGAAGGCAGGAGGAGAAGGGGACGAGAGAGGATGAGATGGTGGGATGGCATCACCAATTCAATGGACATGGGTTTGAGCAAATTCTGGGAGATAGTGAAGGAGAGGGAAGCCTGGTGTGCTACAGTCAATGGTGGTCACAAAGAGTCGGACAAGGCTGTGCGACTGAACAACAAAAGCATTCAAACTCAGAATCCTTGACTCCAGAGCTATTAATAATATTCTCTTGTTCATTCCATGGGCTTCCCTCGTGGCTTAGATGGTAAGGAATCTGCCTGCAGTTCAGGAGACCTGGGTTTAATCCCTGGGTCAGGAAGATCCCCTGGAGAAGGGAATGGCTACCCCCTCCAGTATTCTTGCCTGGGTAATCCCATGAACAGAGAGGAGCCTGGTAGATTACAGTCCATGTGGTTGCAGAGTCAGACATGACTGAGTGACACATACTTTCATTCCATCCTTCTCAAGAAAAACCATTTGGCAGATGTGTCAAGTGTGCTCAGAGGGAAGGCCAGTTGATTGAGGACACCATATCAAGAGGTTCTAGGTACTTTCTCCATAAGCATTTTTGCCATAGACACCTTTGCCCCAAGCATTTTTACTGCAAACATTTCAGCCATGTAACTAATTTGCCAGAGGGCAATTTTGCCAAAAAAGATTAAATAAGTGATTAATAGTTTGGTTTGACTACTAGTTTGGTTTCAACTAGTTGAAATGCATTAGCACCTCTTCAGCTAGTGATGTAATTGACAGCTTTATTGAACAGGCAGATGTTAACGGTTTGCCCCCCACCCCAAATTTGTTTATTTTGAAACACTATTTTGGTGGAGAAAGAAGCTGAGAACCTCAAAGGTGCAGAATTGAATGAACCCACATTTCTTATAAAATTTTGGAACACCTCTCAATGGCCATGTGACAATATACAAAGGACAAACAATAACATAGCTACTTCTTTCACAACATAATACAAATCTCAGTTAGATATGCTTCCTAGTGTTTGGAAACTTTTACCTCTCTTAAAGAAGGAAGAAATTTTACTGAAAATGAAAATGGACAGTTCAGAATGAGAGAAAAAATTCAACCAGCCAAATATATATATATAATAATTATTCTAGGTAAAAGACTTGGAAGACAAATGCTTAGGAATAATCCACAAAATAAAATCAGTTATTTGTATGGTATTGCCATGAATTAACACACATTTTAAATGTATTCAAATGTCTTATATTTGAATAAAGTCTTTTAAATTTTGTTATTCATTTTTCATGTTTCATTATGTCCTTTTTAATGCCCTTCTTCTATTTTTTATTTTACCTTTTGTGACAAAATTGCGTTATGGCCAGCATTATGCAGCAAAAATCCTTGCAGCAAAGATGTCTACAATGAAGATGCTTACACCCAAAATACCAGACACTTATCTTGAGCATTTGGGATTGTTTGACGTTATTCAGGCTACTCCTATGTTTGATCTCTGGGTCGGGGAAGATCCCCTGGAGAAGTGAATGGCAACTCACTTCAATATTCTTGCCTGGAGAATTCAACGGCCAGAGGCGCCTGGCAGGCTACAGTCCATGGGGTCACAAAGAGTCAGACGTGACTGAGTAACTAACACTTTTACTATGCTCTTAAGTTACTTGGGGTTACCAACCAGTAAATAAAGTAAGCCAATAAATAAGGTGAATTTTAATTGTATTTGATTTTGAAAATCTTGAGGGAAACTTGAGGCAATGAAGAACACAGGAGGAAATGAGAATGCTCTCATTTTAAACATAAACATTTTCTTTTAACCAAAAATACACAATAGTGAAAGGTAGATGCATGTAGCACTGGCGTTAGAAAGCATGTGAAAATGAGAGTTGAGTTCCACGAGCTCATTCATTTTAAAAACTTGACAGGCACACTACTTTACATGACTAATTTACTTCTTAGAGCTGTCATATCTAAATTATATCTTTCTCTTGCCCGACTCTCTGGCTTCTGTAACTTCCGCCACTTAGATCCTCTTTTTCTTTTTGTGGTTTACCATCTATTGTGGGCAGCTGTCAAATCATGCTAGCTGGAGGCCAAATTATTGTGCACGCCGTGACACATGCCCAGCCATGTTTACAGAGAAAGCTGGTGGGTTGTTTTTAATGTATTGTTGGGGCATAATTATGAAGTGGCAGCAACTGTTCTTCAGTAGAAGGTCAGGGCACTTTGTCTAACAAAGCCATTCGTCAAGCTCCACCCAGTGAAGCATTTGTGGTCATCCAAGAGTAAGCAATGGGAGTTGGGACTTGGCAGAAGTGACACCTAAAAAGCTTTGAGCAGCTGTCAATTCTCCACAGAAGTAAAGAAACAAGAGTCATTGCTCTCAGACACATAAAGAAAAACTACCATGTGGTTGTGTTCAACCATCTCCTCTTCCTCATCACAGAAGCTGAGCTTGAGCAGGAAAGTGGCTTGGGCTTGCCCAATATTTGAATATAGACTATATTCAAATATATATATAGACTCAGTGCAACATGTCACCTCTCTGAGAGCCAATGTCCCCATCTGTGAAAGAAGGACGATGTATCGACCCTGCAGGGTAGGTATTGAGATTGAATGGGATAAAAAATGAAGTACTGACACATGATACTCAGCAAATGACAGCTCCTTCTTCCACTCTCTTATGCTCCTGAAGTGTTTTTAGCCACTTGTGACGACAGCAGGACACCAGGTCTTTTGCCTCCCTGTTGCGCCGAGTCCTTGTTGTATTGATGCAGGGTTAAGTTTGATTTAAACACTTTCCTCCGTCCCTCCCTTCTTCCTTCCTTCCTTTTTCTCCTTCTCCCCCTCGCTTCCTCTTATCCTTCCTTTATCCATCATTCCATCCAATTTTTATTGCTTTTCAAAAGTTACATTTATCCAATTACAAGTTTATTGTAGAAAATACATATTTATTGCAGACAATACAGATAAGCAGAAGAATATACAATTTTCCAAAGCCACATGGGGTAGCTCCGCTTCAAGTGTGTGTGTGTGTGTGTGTGTGTGTGTCTAAATCAGTACCTCTCAACTTCTTGGCTGTATATTAGGATCACCTGGGGAGTTTTGAAGTAGATGCTCTGGAATCCCCACCAAGAGATTTTGAATTAATCAGACTGAAGTGGGGTCTGGTCACCGGATGTTTTTGCAAGTTTCCCCATGTGGTTATTCTGTGCAACTAGTATCTGCCCTAGACTTCTTTTGCACACTCACATAATATATTTCACAAAATAAGCTCAGAGTCCAATAATTCCCCTTAATATACCATGAAGATCTTCCTATGCAGATAATGTACTTCCATACAAACATTTTAATAAAACTGAAGTTATACATCATGAATTTTATCAAAAAAAGAAACTACTGATACAGAACTAAAGATATTAGAAAACTGCATAGTCTAAAATAGTGATTATAAAAGTCAACTAAATCCATAAATGTTTAAATTTAAGCATCTGCAAAGGAATTTTTCACCTCTTTTCTTTCACACTGATACACATTTATGACATGTTGATTCTGGTGAAAATCAGAGAAACCAAAATTAGTCAAGTTTTGCAAACTGTGTGAAATTAATTTCAACCACAGCATTTTATATGAACGTACAACCCTGATGTCATGAATGTTTTATATCAGGTCAGAAATATGATGGGTTTTATTTTTAACAGTTATTGAAATTATATATTAGATTATTAATAATTATGATATTTTGCTTACATAATGCCTCTGTGAACAAAATATTAATATTTATTATTTACTTTAAAAACATTTGGAAGACTTCAACATAAGAGCCACGCACATTTAAACATTTTCTCGTAAAACACAATCTCAAGCAAATTAACGGCATCTTCTGTTTCTTGTTTCCGGTAATGACTGTCACTTTTCTTCATAAGAATACAAGGTATATTAAGGGCAAAGAATTCTTAAACAGCATTAGACATTTCAGCAAGCAAATTTCACATATTTTTCAAATTTGCTGTGAGGTAGACTATTATATTTCATGATATAGCTTTAAACATTTTTTTGAATAGATGTCTTTCTGGGAATCATTTGTTTCAAGTAATTATGGATAACAAAATATTCTTTAATACTCAAAGCCTCTCAATGCAACTGCAATAAATATTGCCAGTATGTTCTGGAACTAAGAGAAAATGATAGTCTCATTTCCACAGTCCTTTCCACTGTTTTAAAATCTTAACATTTGTACTGCACTCAATTTCTATATGGACTGATAGACTTGACATTTTAAAAATCATTGCTTAAAATTAGTTTAAATCAATTATTATATAATCTTTTAATTGCTTTTGACTAATGACTTTATAAGAGGCCACAACACAAGAGCCAAGTGAGATATATTCTTTTTCTTTCTGTAAACTATTAGTGAACATGAGAATTCAGTTAAAACCTCACATTCTCTAGCAAGTCTTTCATTAAGAAGTCTCTACCTTAGCAGAGTATAATAAATTATTCCTTTCTCCATGTCATTTTTTCTTATACTTATGTCTATAACTATGTGATATAGTTCTGTTGCTGAATTATTACATAATCACTTTCCCCACTAGAATTGTGAGCTTCTTGTGAGACCATGTTTCCAAGTCTAACTCGCTCACTTCCCCCACCTGCTCCTAGCAGAATGTCTGGCAAGTATTAAGTATTCAATAAATGACTTTGAATGAATGCATAAATGAATTTCAAAAAGACTGCCTTTTATTTAAAGCACATTTTTTTCCTTAAAAGTGCTTTGTATAAATATTATTTCTCTTGATCCATGTGAGACTCCAAAGAAGTAGCCATTATCATCCCTAAGAGATGTTAAGTAAATATGCCAAGGTCAAGTAGCTATTAGGACAGAAATTCAAGAACTACTTCTTGAGCTCCCACCCTAAATACATTAAAATGTTATCCATGAGCCATCTTCCACTTTTGAGTAGAATGAAATAGGTCACGGCTGCACAGTGTTTCTGTACAGCATCAGAAAAGCTGAAAAAATGACAAAAGCATGATTTTTTAGATACCAGAGAGTTGTGAGACCAATACAGATCAGATGATTGGGTTTAGCCTGTACAGTGGGTCTCTGCTGGAGGAAAGAGAAATCAGTGAAGTTTTGTGCATAGCTGGCAGGACAGGTTGAAAATCTGAGGAGCAGCAACGTGGCTGGTTTCCCCAGGAGACATCTGTTGAGTCTGAGGTTGTGTGAAGGAAGCAGGGAGGCTGGGTTTGGACCAGCAGAATGAAGTCGCCTACATTCCACATATCTAGGAGGCAAACTCCTGCTGGATGGAGGGAGCCTATCTTAACTATAGAGCTGGTCTCCCTCTCAAGCTATCTTCTATACTTGTAGCTTTCAAGAGAAGGAGGCTAAACAGATGAGCTCAGAATTTCCAAAGAGCAGAGCAGAATGAACTGCTCTGTTTCAGGGCTAAGGAGTCGAAGACTGCCAGGCTCTTAATCAAAAGCCATGTAGGAACATGTCTAAGGACAGGGGATGAGCCACAGCAGACCTAGCCTTTGTGTGAGTGTGTGTGTGGAGAGAGAGAGAGAGAGAGATTTATCATAGGAATTGGCTTATACAATTATGGGGGGCAGGAAGATCCCTGGTCAGCTATCTACAAGCTGGAGAACCAGGAAAGCCAGTGGTGTGATTCAGTCTGAGTTCAGAGATTTGAAATCCAAGGGAGCCAACAGTACAAGTATCAGTCTGAATCCAAAGGGTTCAAGAATCAGGGATAAGGGTTAATGGGACAAGTCCTGGTCCAAGTCTGAAGGTCCAGGAGCCAGGATTGCCAGTGTCTGAGGGCAGGACAAAAGGGATGTCCAAGCTCAAGCAAAGAGCAAATTCATCCTTCCTCCACGCTTTGCTCTACTCAGTTCAGTTCAGTCACTCAGTCATGTCTGACTCTTTGTGACCCCATGAACTGCAGCATGCCAGGCCTCCCTGTCCAACACCAATTCCCAGAGCCCACCCAAATTCACGTCCATTGAGTCAGTGATGCCATCCAACCATCTCATCCTCTGTCATCCCCTTCTCCTCCTGCCCTCAATCTTTCCCAGCATAGGGTTTTTTCAAATGAGTCAGCTCTTTGCATGAGGTGGCCAAAGTATTGGAGTTTCAGCCTCAACATCAGACCCTCCAACGAACACCCAGGACTGATCTCCTTTAGGATGGACTGGTTGGATCTCCTTGAGGTCCAATGGACTCTCAAGAGTCTTCTCCAACACCACAGTTCAAAAGCATCAATTCTTAGGCGCTCAGCTTTCTTTATAGTCCAACTCTCACATCCATACTCAGGCCCCCAACAAATTGGATAAGGCTCATCTGTACTGGTGAGAATTACCTTCTTTACTCAGTCTACCAACTCAAATGCTAATGTCTTCCAGAAACACTCTCACAGACATGCCCAGTAACAGTGCTTTACCAGCCATCTGGAAATTCCTTAGCCCAATCAAGTTGTCACATAAACTAACCATCAGGGCGTGTTGACTTCTTATCTCTCCATACTTCCTCTTAATCTTTTCTTTAACTAGTGGGTTCTAGAAGATGGACAGAACCATTTGGCTTCCTCCATGCTCCTCAAGGCCTTAACCACTTAGAGATTCTGCATCAGTCAGGCTATTTTCAGTTACAAGTAATAGAAATTCAAACTGGATCACACAACAAAGGTAACATATTCCTTAAGGTGTGGCCCAATCAGAGTTACAGTTCTCTAATTTTTCTCAGTTTTCCCTTCTTGGTGTGTTGGATTGATTCAGAGGTTAGCATGTTATATGCTGGCAAAGTAACAATAAAATCCTAACTTTACATCCTACACTACAAAGAAAGAAAGAAAGAAATGTGTTTCAGAAGTACCAGTAATAGTTCTGAAATTTGCTATAGGCCAAGACCAAGGCTAAGACCATCTCTGATCTAATCAATGTAGTCAGTACAAGAAAATGGCCTCTTTGGGCCAGTACATGGCATTTGTTCCAGCCCTGAAGATATTGGAAGGTAATGATGGATTTCCAGTGGACATGGGGACTATTGGAAAAGGTTCAGTGGGGCATGGATATTAGGAGTCAGCCAACAGGTGACACAATACTCAACACTGATTCTCACACAGACACACCTCAGCTAGCAGGAACTAAAAGCTTAACCAAAGGAATGAACATAAATCATTTACAGAGTATGTTAGAGCAAGAGATTCATATTGAAGACAAAAAGTGTGTTAAATTGCAAAACTATAGTTTAGTGGACCAAAGAGGATAAATAATATATAATATTGTGATGAGCTTTCTTTCAACTTTCCTATTGAAGGGCTTGTATAAAAAAGAGCACTGACTTTCCTTTGCACTTCAAGGATTATACTTTTGAGCATTATACTTGTACTCTCAAGTATAATCGTATTACATCAGATCTTAAATCAATACTTCAACATCTTTGTTAATGTTCTAAGAATGTTCCATGCTCATGACTGTATAAGCATTACTGAACCTGGAATTCTGTTCATGTTACCTTCATTGTTAGATTAGTGCTCATGTAAAAACACTGCTGTAATTACAACAATGGTGGTTGGCAGACACCCTCTGTGAGCATAAAAGGAAAATCAGAGCGCCAAGAAAATGTGTGGTAAAGAGGAGAGAGGTTGGCTGAGCACGGGGTGATAAGTTTTCCAAGTTAAAGCTCATTGAATATAAAAGCTGGATTTATATACTGAGCTGGAAAAGATCTCAAGAAGTCATCCGGCCCATTCCCCAACTTTTAGGCAGCAGCACATATTAAAATGTTTCAAGGCTAAGAGTTAATTGTATTCTGTGCAGTATTTTTTTTTCTCTTAAAAATTGAACAAGAGTAGGGGAAAGAAAAGTCCAATTAATTCTTAATTCAAAGCTTATTGTATTTTTTAGTACTGAAATATTTGAAAGAAGATTTTAAAATTCCAAATCCCTGCCAGATAGAAAGAAGATATTTCAAAACAAATATTTTACTCTCTGCTCTGCCGGTGTGGTACAAGGCAGCAATTCCTTTATTACCACAAAAAGCCTAAGGGAAGACTTTGAAACTAGGATCCGAACTAGCAAATCCTGTTTTTCTGAGACTGTGGAGGGACAATTTGTTCTTTAACTTCCCCAGGGATTATTAAGCATACAGTCCAACCAAACTGCTAAAAAAAAGTTAATTATATTTGTAAGAAACTCTCACATATTTCATGGAGGTATATTATTCTTTTCTTCATATCCTATTGATTTATATGTAATTTAAATTATGATAGCAACATAATTTTGTATAACACTTTTCTCCAGCAACTCAATTTCCACTTCTAAATGTTTAGCCTCAAGATATAATCATAGATGTGAGAAAATACTTGGATACAAATGTTAATTACTACATTATATCTAAGAGCCAAAAGTGAAAACCACTAAAATAACCAACAACAGAAAGTGGTCAAATAAATTATGGTGATCCTGTACAACAAAATATTACATAAGCCAGAGGGATGGGTTGGGGAGTGAGACGGGAGGGAAGTTCAAAAGGGAGGGGATATTTGTATACCTGTGGCTGATTCATGTTAAGATTTGACAGAAAACAACAAAATTCTGTAAAGTAATTATCTTCCAATAAAAAATAAAAAGAAAAAAATTATGTCATGGAGTATCAATGTTATGGGAAAACGTCTGTGACATGTATCACTGTGAAAAAGTCCAAGTGTGTATAGTATGATACCATTTTAAAACCAAACTATATGATCTAAAGGAAATATACCAAAATATTAATAAAGAGATAAAGTTGAGTGGTAGGGCTTACCTCGTAGCTCAGTTGGTAAAGAATCCACCTGCAATGCAGGAATTCACTTGCAATGCGGAAGACCCAGGTTCAATTCCTAGGTATGGAAGATCCTCTGGGTAAGGAAATGGCAGCCCACTCCAGTATTCTTGCCTGAAAAATCTCATGGACAGAGGAGTCTGGCAGACTATAGTCCAGGGGGGTCGCAAGAGTCAGACATTCTTTAGCAACTAAACCACAAAGCTGAGTGGTAGTTACATAGGTAATTGCTACTATTTTCTTTGTGCTCTACTATATTTTCTATAGTGAATATATGTCACTTGGATAGCTAGGGAAAAAACCCATAAGAACCTGCCTACACTGTTGGTGGGAATGTAAATTGGTATAGCTACAATGGAGAATAGTATGGAGGTTCCTTATTAAAAACTAAAAATAGATGATTATCACATGATTCAACAATCCTACTCCTGGACATCTATCTGGAAAAGATGAAAACTCTAATTTGAAAAGATACAGGCACCCTAGTGTTCATTGCAGCACTATTTATAATAGCCAAGATATGGAAACAATCTAAATGTATACCAACAGATGAATGGATAAATATGTGGTATAGGTATACAATGGAATATTACTCAGCCATAAAAGAATGAAATTATACCATTTGCAGCAATATGGATGGACTTACAAGTTATAATACTAAGTGAAGTCAGACAGAGAAAGGCAAATATATGCTATCATTTATATGTGGAATCTAAAAAAGATACAAATGAATTTATTTACAAAATAGACTCACAGACATAGAAAACAAACTTATGGTAACCAAAGGGGGAGAGGAGGATAAATTAGGAGTTTGGGATTAACAGTACATACTGCTATATATAACACAGATGAAAAATAAGGAGCTACTACTATATAGCACAGGGAACTATATTCAACACCTTGTAATAACCTATAAGGAAAAGAATCTGAAAATTATATATAAATATAAAACTAAATCCCTTTGCTGTACAACTGAAACTAACACAGTTGTAAATCAACTGTACTTCAACAAGAAATTCACAACTGTTTTTTTTAATGTAATACCTCTTAGTTTAAGTAAGCAAATGTTCAAAATATTGTTTCTATGCATTGTGGAGGATATACAGATGCACATGTTATTTATATTTCTTGCTCAATCTATGTATACGCTGGGGACCCATTGTCATAAATGATTATATACATTATTTTGAAATAGTTTCATGCATTGCCACTTAGATTTCTAATTCTTCGTCCTCAAATCTTTCCATTTGATTAACGCTTCCCATGTGTCAGTAGTGCTTTGAGACTCTTTTACAGTGTTTTTCTATTAAATGTGGTGTTGCCTCATCCTGTAATTCATGCCAGAGAAAGGATATTTTCTACCCAGCTGCTCCTCTACAATATCATGGGCTGTCTTGGCAAGATTCATCAGTCTTTATTCTGATTTGAACTCAGGTCATTTGAGATTTCATTGAGAAGAAATTTACCTCTGATATCAAACATCATGTTGACTTTAATTAACAGAGAAGGTTCCTTTTCACAAGGCCATAAATCAATATGACAGTAAATATTCTGCTTCAAGAGACAGCCCTCAAGGAGCCCTCAAGGAGGGCTGTCTCTTGCAAATTAAAAGTATATACATCAAGACCACACTCTTACAACATCTTCACCTGAGTCTACTCTAAATAGACCAGATGAGATTGTAAAGAATGTTGTAGGCTTTCCTAAAGAGCTATATCACAGGCTAGCTTATGCTCCAAATTGTTTCAGATATTTTAATTGATTCAGGTCTGCCTGCTTGCCTGCTTTCCTGGATAATTTAGTCTCAAGTCACCTGGATGGGAGAGTGAGGCACGCCTTTGCATAGGGATGGGCAGCAGACTAGCAGGAGCAAGGCCTCTCTGTCTGGGTGTGGTGATCTCAGTAGCGGCCCAGTGTGGGGTCTCAGAGCCAATGAGGAGTGAGAACACGGACATGGGGGTGTGGCAATGGCCTCACGCTGGCTGGTAGAGCCCTCGCGGGTTTAGGAGGTTGTGGCTCAGCTGGTAAAGAATCTGCCTGAAATGTGGCAGACCCGGGTTTGATCCCTAGGTTGCAGAGATTCCCCCGGAGAAGGGAAAGGCTACCCACTCCAGTATTCTGGCCAGGAGAATTCCATGGACTATAGAGTGGCAAAGAGTTGGACATGACTGAGAGAATTTTACTTTCACTTTCCATATGAGACTGGGGAATCCTGGCCGTAACACCAATGGGAGATTAGTAGTGTAGCAGGGGCAGTAGAGGAATAAGTAAATATTGGGTTGGCCAAAAAGTTCATTTCAGTTTTTCCATAACATTTTACAGAACACCCAAATGAACTTTTGGGCCAACCCAAAATATAGTATAATGGGAGCCAAGTTTCTGACTGTGGGAGAAGGGAGTTATAAATATGAAAAAGGGAGGGAGAAAACTAGAATGAACCTGTGCTATTGGATAGGACCTGTAATTAGTATAAATGTATGGTTTTCAAAATACATTAGGCTATATCTAGAAATAAAGATGTCAGTATATATTCTATGGATGCACATATATAGTCCTCAGCTCTGTCACTGGGAGGTCATAGAAGCTGCAGCAATACCTCGAGACCTATGAGCACACTAGTGCCTAGACCTTGGTATTCAAATATCTCTCTTCACTAAAATGAACCAGGGCTTCACAGGTAAGTGGCTGACTCCACAGCTGGGGCAGCTGTACAACAAGATTCTGGGACATCTTGTGCCAAAAAGTAAAGAAATGCTCAAAGAATGATGGGGTGCATCTAAAGAGACACTAGAGCTACTTAAATGGGGCCTTTACTGGTGAAATCTGGGACGATTTGACCTTCAAAATAGATGATAGTAACAAGTTGTAACTCAAGAGTCCACACGACTATAAATAAGTAAGGGGAGAAAGTTTTCCTTACAGTAGAATTCCAACTAGTAAATAGAAGGAATGTTGGAATTGAAAAATCACCATTTGGCAACCACGGAAGTAATAATGAACTGAGCCAAGAAATGTCAATGAATGGTAAAATGACAGGTAAAAAACTGATTTTTACATAGCCTCAAAGTATCTTCCTACAAAATATTTTGGCTTCTGCTCATTATATATACGGGTTTTCTTTGCGTGAAAATCAGTAGGGAAAAGTCAGGCATTCCCAGGGAAACCAATCTCTGCTGAGAACCCCAGAGTCTCAGCCTGTGTATTTCCACCACTGAGAGTGAATTGCTGGGGATCACCATGGATAATAAAAAAAAGTGGATTTTATTTAGAAAAGGCAGAGGAACCAGAGATCAAATTGCTAACATCCTCTGGAACATCAAAAAAAGCAAGAAAGTTCCAGAAAAAACATATACTTTTGCTTGATTGACTACTCCAAAGCCTTTAACTGTTTGGATCACCACAAACTGTGAAAAATTCTTCAAGAGATGGGAATACCAGACCACCTGACCTGCCTCTTGAGAAATCTGTATGCAGGTCAAGAAGCAATAGTTAGAACTGGACATGGAACAACAAACTGGTTCCAAATTGGGAAAGGAGTACATCAAGGCTGTATATTGTCACCCTGCTTATTTAACTTATATGCAGAGTACATCTTGAGAAGTGCTGGGCTGGATGAAGCACAGGCTGGAATTAAGATTGCTGGGAGAAATATCAATAACCTCAGATATGCAGATGACACCACCCTTCCGGCAGAAAGCGAAGAACTAAAGAGCCTCTAGGTGAAAGTGAAAGAGGAGAATGAAAAAGTTGGCTTAAAAATCAGCATTCAGAAAACTACGATCATGGCATCTGGTCTCATCACTTCATGGCAAACAGATGGGAAAACAGTGGAAACAGTGACAGACTTTCTTTTCTTGGGCTCCAAAATCACTGAAGATGGTGACTGCAGCCATGATATTAAAAGATGCTTGCTCCTTGGAAGAAAAGTTATGACCAACCTAGACAGCATATTAAAAAGCAGAGACATTACTTTGCCAACAAAGGTCCATCTAGTCAAAGCTATGGTTTTTCCAGTAGTCATGTATGGATGTGAGAGTTGGACTATAAAAGAAAACTGAGTGTTGAAAAATTGATGCTTTTGAACTGTTGGACTATAAGATCCAACCAGCCCATCCTAAAGAAAATCAATCATGAATATTCATTGGAAGGACTCATGCTGAAGCCGAAACTCCAATACGAGTTTGGCCACCTGATGCAAAGAACCAGTTCTTTGGAAAAGACCCTGATGCTGGGAAAGACTGAAGGTGGGAGAAGAAGGGGACAACAAAACATGAGATGGTTGGATGGCATCACCGATGTGATGGACATGAGTTTGAGTAGGCTCTGGGAGTTGGTGATGGACAGGGAAACCTGGCATGCTGCAGTTCATGGGGTCGCAATGAGTCGGACACGACTGAGCGACTGAACTGAACTGAACTGATGAATGCTACTGCAATGATCCCACTGGAATTTATAGTCATGGCATGAGCGCTGGTAATTCCCACTGTCTTAGCCCATTTGGGCTGCTATAACAAAAATACCACAATCTAGGTGGCTTGTGTGGTTTAGTTGAAAAGTCGTGTCTGACTCTTTGGGACCCTTGTAGTCCACCAGGCTCCTCTATCCGTGGGATTTCCCTGGCAAGAATACAGGAGTGGGTTGCCATTTCCTTCTCCAGGGGATCTTCCCGACCCAGGGATCAAACCCGTGTCTACTGCATCGCAGAAGGATTCTTTACCATGGCTTATAGACAATAGAAATTTATTTCTCACATTTCTTACAATTTTAGACGCTGGGAGGTCCAGGATCAAGGCATTGACAGGTCTGATGTCTGGTAAGTGTCCAGTTCCTCACAGATGATTATCTTTTTGCTGTGTCTTCCCATAGTAGAGGGGGCTTACCAGGTGGCTCAGTGGTAAAGAACCCACATGCCAATGCAGGAGATGCAGGAGACTTGGGTTCAATCCCTGGGCTGGGAAGATCCCCTGGAGGAGGAAATGGCAACCCACTCCATTATTCTTGCCAGGATAATCCCATGAACCGAGGAGCCTGGCAGGTGAAGGTCCATGAAGTCACAAACAGTAGGACACAACTGAGCACCCATGCATGCACATAGTTGAGGGGTTGAGAGAGCTCTATGGGGGTCTCTTTTATAAGCATATTAATCCCAGTCATGAGGGCTCCATCCTCATGACCTAAGCATCTCCCAAAAGCCTCAACTAACTCCTAACACCATCACGTTAGGTATTAAGTTTCAATAGTAAGAATTTTGAGGGGGACACAAATATCAATTTACAGCACCCATTAAAAGACCATGTACTATACAATTAAAATTCTATTCCAGACCTTAGAGTCTAGCCCAATCTAAGGGGTTCCAGGGATCTGAGCTGGTCCTTCAGGGTCATGTTCTAGTCCTTCAGAAGGTCATTTAGTCTGATAGTAAAGGAATCTCCACAGAGGTTAAAACTGGCCTTCAGGAAATGCATGAGGCTCTAGAGCAGCAGGGTCTGATAGAAATATAATACAAACCTAAATCTGATACACAAGCATAATATGAAATTTCTTAAAAGCCACATTTCAGTATAGCAAAGGGGACTCAACTCAATGCTCTTTGGTGACCTAAATAGGAAGAAAATCTATAAAAGAGGGGATATATGTATACGTGTAATTGATTCACTTAGCTGTATAGTAGAAACTAATACAACATTGTAAAGCAACTATACTCCAATAAAAATTAATTTAAAAAAAGAAATCCTGATGTAAACTCTAAAGAGACTCTCAAATGCAACCTCAAGGAGGTTTTAAAGAAGCACACATTTAAAAAAATAAAAAGAAATAAGTGAAACTAACTATAATAATCTATTTCCTTTCACCCAATATATGCCACATATCATCATTTCAACATGTAATCATTATAAAATTATTAATGAAATATTTATATTTCTGGTTTATACTATATAGTCATAATCTTGAGATATTTTAAACTGACAGCACATCTTGTTGTGGACTAGCCATACTTCAGAGAGAGGGAAGCGCTTTCTCTTTGACGAATTATTTTCTGATGCCCAACATGTTGTCAGGCTCTCCCCACCCAGCTGAGGATGTGTGGGGCTCTGGGTTCCCCAGCAGACTGGAGGGCACCAGCTTCCCCACCTACCAGCAACAGGACAACACACAGGTTCAGCTCAGCGCCTATTTCAGGGCTGCTCTTGAGATGGGAATCGGAGTTCTTATCCCGGGAGCAGAAGAATGGAATCCACAAACATGCAGACATTCATGGTAGCAAGCAAACAGGATTTATTGAAGAGGAGGAAAGTACAAAGCTCCCAGCACAGATACTGAGCGAGGGTAAAGAGTCCCCTGGACTAGCCATATTTCAAAGTTCAATAGCCACGCCTGACTACCTTTGGTATTGCTCAGTCGCTCAGTCCTGTCCACCGCTTTGCCAGACTTCTGGGTCCTTCACTATCTCCTGGAGTTTGCTCAAACTCATGCTCATTGAGTCCATGGGGTCGCAAAGAGTTCTACACAACTGAGCACGCACGCACTGCAGCTGATGCATTGACTGGGTCTTCAAGCACTGTTCACGTAGCAAAGCAGTTCCTGGCACCTCTCTTCTGGGTAGAGTCAGGCTATTTTTTGTGCACCCTGAAGCAATATTTTGTGTACCGACCACAGACTTTGCTGGTGGTCTTTCTTAAGCTCCTTCAAGCAAAGATCCCCTTCTCTAGGACTTTAGAGACACACTCACTAGCAGTTCCCTTATCTTAAAGGAACCCACCAGAAATATTCTCTAGGATTGAGAGAAAGCCATCCTTGTGGGTTAGAACATCTCCTATGGGAGTTGGATTTTGGCAAGTCATGAGATGAGCTAAAGTGATTTTAATGAAGCAGCAGTAGCAAAATCAAACATAATTCGATGATAGATAAACAAGAGACAGATGAGTGTGGCATGTGAGAAAGAGCTTGTTGATTTTGGAAATACAGCTGGCTCCGGCTCCAAGGGCTCTCAAAGACCCAGTAGATTTTGTTTCTCAGTAAACTTTGGAGCAAAATATTTTATTCTGGGTCCCATGCACCCTTAGAGAGGTTCAGAGATGTGTTTCTGGGGACCTCTCGATCCCTTGAAATTGTAAACAAAATGCTGTATTTCCATGTTGGAAGAGACTGATACAGGAACACATTAACCACAGAAAACAGAGAACCATGTTTTATGGGGTTTGGGTTCACCAAGTAGAGAGTCAAAGAAAGAAGTGTCAGTTACTCCAAGCGAGGAAGGAGCCTGGGGCTCCTGAATGAATCCTGTTGCTTTACAGCACAGAGAATCGAATTGTTTGACCAGGAAAGGATTTTCACCAGGTACTTATTGCCTGAAATACAGAAATAAAAGATTTAGGGACTCTAGATGGCCCAAAGACTTAGGAGAAATGAGGCACCCTGAATCACAGAAAATCCACTTGAAGGCTTGAAACCGCTGATTACCCCAAGTGGATGTGATCTTTCCTTCTTTGCTCCTCTGGAGCACCTGACTAGTATCCGACTCAGAGCTCTAGACAATACCACTATAATGTAATTATATTTTTTCACATGCATTGCTCTGTGCATGTGAGTGCTCAGTTGTGTCTGACTCTTTCTGACCCCATGGACTATAGCCCGCCAGGCTCCTCTGTCCATGGAATTTCCCAGGCAAGCATACTGCAGGGGATATCTTCCCGACCCAGGGATCAAACCCCCGTCTCCTGTGTCTCTGGGCATTGTCAGGCGGGTTCTGTACCACTGCACCACCTCTACCTTGGCACTAATGACATTGTGGACGGGATACTTTGCTGTTGGGGCTGTTTTGTGTATGGTAGGCTGTTTAGCAGCATCCCTGACCTCTACACAGTAGATACCAGCAGCTGAATTTTCCATCCCCACCCCCACCTGCAGCTTCGACTATCAAAATTGCCTCCAGACACGACCAAACGTCTGGTGGGAGGGTGGAAAGAAAAATTACCCTCAGCTGAAAACCACTGCCTCATTCTGAAGGTATGTTAATCCGTGCTATGCTTCTAGATGGAACATTGCAAGGGCCACACCTTGCAAAGCTCCAGACGAGAACAGTTCCTAGCTTTGCATGTTTGATATATCTGATAAATAAATGGCCAGTCAGTGTTCCAGGATCCTGCAGGCCACATCACACTTTCGGAATAAACAATGGGTCAATGTTTTCAAAAGAGAAAATGAAAAGGAAACATTTCATTCCACTGTGCTTTTAGATACTCCTGAGTTCTGCACTGGAATGAGGTAAGCCTTTTATTTTCTTTTTTGAGGAGTAAAATACAGGTTGTCAGCTTCTCCTGGGTGATATGGAAGAATACAATTAAAATCTTACCCAAATGAAGTTTTATTTTTGCCTCACACAATGCATTCCATTCAGAGTACCTCACAAAGAGAACATTTCCCCCTACTTCCTTCATATTCTTCTAACTGGGAGTTTCAAAAGGGCCCAATGCACACTGTAAATTTTTAAAAAATTGTCCTTCTGAATAGTTACTGCCTAAAATAAGCATGCTGGAGCATGATTTTTAAAAACCCACTCTCATCCCTGGCCACCCCCTACAAGTTAAAATGTACCCTTTAAAAGTATTTCAAGTAAAGCTGACGACCCCTCCCAATTTTCTTTCCTTTCCATTCCCACTCACAGTGTCTTATGTCATTTTTATAGGAGGTATATATGCAAGGAATATCAATAGAGGAAATACATTTCAAGCCAAATCTTAGATGCAGGCAAATTAATTCCACACCGTTTCAACCTTATGATCTCAGCTAGATGGAAATAATACAGTAGTTTCCCAGGAGATTGGGCTGGGGGTGCAGGGTTGGAAGAAACTGCTGGATGTGGCTTGGATGGGCTGGTAGCAAGGATTTAGCAGAGGTTTTTATAAGAAATCCCACCCAGCCCACCAGGAGAGCAGGGCTGAGACACCATCCTAAGGGATGATGGAATGAGAGAATTCTCAGGTCATGGAAGCTGAGCCTCCGTTAGAGAGGCCAGACCCTGCAGAAGGCCTGGGATCTAAGAGAGGCCCAAATGGAGCCCTGCAGGCTCTAGCAGGTGGTTTCCATCTATTTTTAACAAACTCTTATTTTAGAATAATTTAAAACTGCAAAGGGAGAGAGTTCTCTTATACCTCTCACCCATTTCCCCTCACTGTTGACATTTTACATTACCACGGTGTTGGGCTACCACGCCACCCCCCTCACTGCCCCACCGCCACCCCAGGCCTACAAGCCCTGTACTTGCCCAACTTCAAGACCAAAGACAGAGCCCAGAGTGGCAACAGAGACATCACTGGTTTGGTGGAGGGAGGAGCTTACACGTCCGAAGCAAAGTCCTGGAGCAATACCCCATCGTGTGCAGCAGATGGCTGGACAGGACGTGGTAGTAGTCTTGGTGTGGGGTGGTGGGGGGAGGTTACCAGTTATAGGAGGGAATTGACGTCATCTTGGCTCATCGGTTACGGGAGAAACCAGCAGAGGGGCACGCCCCTCGCCATCCCTTTGATAAGCATAGTGGAGAGCTCTGATCTAAAGCTGGAAGAGCCATTAGCTGGGAGCAGGGCAAGTGTGTGGAAAGGTCAGTCAAGTGAATGGAGTGTTGGTGAAGCAGGTGCTGGTTGGGCAGGGGATGTACAGCGAGCAAAGGAACAGCTATCTTGCATGGCCTGACTCTATACATAGAGTATTTGTCAAAACTAAGAAACTAACATTGGTTTATTATCTGTTTATTTTTAACTAAAAGGTTTAACTATGTTCTTTACTACAAAAGCATTCAATACATATTTGAGGTTTCAGATGTCTGAGGGGTGCAGGCCAGTGGCTCCCTCAAGGACATAGAAAAGGCAGTTAATTAGATGCTCCTGTCATATCCATTTTAAAGAATGAACTCCAGGGATTCCCTGGTGTTCCAGTGGCTAAAATTCGGAGCCCCCCAATGCAGAGGGCCCAGATTTGATCCCTGGTCAGGGAACTAGATCCCCCATGCATCAACTAAACTCTGAGTGCCACAGCTAAGACCTGGTACAGTCAAATAAATAAGTTAAAAAACAAAAAAAGAAAGAACTCCATAGCAAGCCTTGTTCCCCAGCATTTGAAGTAGGTCCTTCTGTCCCTGAGCATTTTCAGTAATACATCTGGAGGGGTATTTAGGGTCTCAGAGGGCATTCCCATCATGCAGGATGGTGGGGAGGGCCGGGCCATCTCCCCAGCATTCTAGCCATGGAGTTTCTTCGTGAGGGTGGGGTTAAAACCTGAAGACTGGAGCTCTTGGGGCTTCCATGCGGTCATCCCAAGGTCCTGGTGGAAGCATGTTTTCTTCCATCTATTTGGGAAAACCCAGGGTCTAGCTTAAGACCTATGACCTTCAGAGATCAGCTCCGGGGCTCTTGGAGCCTTGAGGGCAGGATCCAGGGCAGCGTCTCCTGCCCATCCCTTTTAGAAAGGTCAGGAATCTAGGGTCTCTTTTAGAGGGGATGCTCTTGTTTACTTGTTATGAAATATAAGCCCTACCCAGCTGTTTGTCTCTCAGCCACCTGGGGAAGTCGCTGACAAGCAGATCCTTAAATCCAGAGTCAGTGGCTGTGGAATGGGTCCTTAAGATTTGTGGGTCTAACAAGCTCCCCAGATGATTCTGATTTAAGTAGGTGCTTAAGTAGGTTTATGCTGTTTGACTAGTCTGTGCATTCTAGGCAATAGAATTCCAACTACTGTCCACTGAGAAGGTCATGGTTCTCACTCTCCAGGAAGGGGGTGCTCCTTAATTCAGGATTTCATACATTTTATGTTACTGCCACTCACTGACAGTAACTGAACATATATCATGGAAGGAGAACTAGATACAATTTCCTAAACTCTTAACTCAAGCATGAATGTATGTATCACAAATTACACGCAGCACATTCTAGCGATAAATACTTGTTCTCCACTAGATGCGGTCTAGGGAATTGTTCTGTCCTGGGTTTGGGTTCCTGGATTTCTGTTGGTTTCCAGGATCTTTCTATATTTTGAGAAGGTCACATCCTCCTTTCCTGGCTTATAGAGTTTCTGCTAAGAAATCTTCATACAGCCTAATTGGGGTTCCTTTGTAGGTTATCACCCTTTCCTCGGCTGCCTTTAAAATTCATTCTTTGTCATTGACTTTTGACAGTTTTGATATAATTTGTCTTGGAGAAGGTCTTTTTGCACTGAGGTAACTAGTGGTTCTTTTAGCTTCATGAACTTATATATCCTGCTCCTTCTCTAGGTTTGGGAAGTCCTCAGTGATTATTTCTTTACATAAATTCTCTGCACCCTTCTGCCTCTCGTCTCTGAGTACCTATTATCCTAACACTGCCCCGAGAGTTGGATCGTTCCCGTAGAATTTCCTTACTTTTTAAGATCTCGGTTCTCTTTCCTCTTCTACCTGTATAATTTTTAGATTTCTGTTTTTGAGCTTGCCAGTTCTCTCTTCCATATCATCTGCTCTGTTTCCAAAATTTTCTAATGCATTTTTCATCTTGTTGAGTTCTTCAGCTCCACAGTTTCTGTTGGTTTTTTTTTTAGTTTCAATCACTTGGGTGAAGTAGTTCTTCTGTTTCTTAATTTCATTCCTGTGCTCACTGAACTGCCTTCCTGAGTTTTCTTGTAGCTTGTTGAGTTTCTTTGTGACAGCTATTTTGAATTCTCAGATCACAACATTCTGTGACCTTAAGTTTGGTTTTTGGAAGATCATCATTTTCTTTGTTGTGATACACTCTTACTGTGGTTCTCTATGATGCTTGGTGAGTTGTTTCTCTGCCAGCACATTTGAAGTAGTGAATACCTTTTTTTTTTTTTTTTTTTGGCCACACTGCACAATTTGTGGAATCTAAGTTCTCCAACCCGGGCCTCAGCAATAAAGGCAAACTTCAGTCGTGTCCCTGAAGCTTTGCAACCCTATGGACCACAGCCCTCCAGCCTCCTCTGTCCATGGGATTCTCCAGGCAAGAATACTGGAGTTCATTGCCATTTCCTACTCCAGGGGGATCTTCTTGACCTAGGGTTCAAACCTGCAATTCTTACAATTTTTTTAAAAATTTCAACAGCTTTATTCCCCTCACTTCTACACATTTTGTGGTTTGAAAAAATGATTTATTGCGTTTTTTTCTTTGTGATTGAAAATTGACAGACATAAAGCCCAGTGATACCAAAGGGATGTGATATACATGTGACAGGCTACTGTTTGTGCCTGTCTGCATGAAATGCCACTCATTTTAAAGAACTTTTCTCTTTCTTTCTTAACAGGAAGAGAAAATGATGTGTTTTTCCTGCTAGACTACAGTGAACTGACTTTGTTGTTGTTGTTGTTTTGTTTTTTTTAAATTAATTTATTTATTTTAATTGGAGGCTAATTACTTTACAATATTGTAGTGGGTTTTGCCATACATTGACATGAATCAGCCATGGGTGTGCATGTGTCCCTCATCCTGAACCCCCCTACCACTGCCCTCTCCATCCCATCCCTCAGGGTTGTCCCAGTGCACCAGCCCTGAGCATCCTGTCTCATGCATCAAACCTGGACTGGTGCTCTATGTCACATATGGTAATATACATGTTTCAATGCTATTCTCACAAATCATCCCGCCCTCATCTTCTCCCACATAGCCCAATAGTCTGTTCTTTACATCTGTGTCCCTTTTACTGTCTCGCATATAGGGTCATCATTACCATCTTTCTAAATGTTTCTTGCATTGGCAGGCAGGTTCTTTACCAGTAGCGGTAATGTTTTGTTTTGTTTTTAAATATTATTTGATTCTAATCAAGTTAGAAATTAGAGGCCTTTCTTTTAGGGCTTCGCTGGTGGCTCAGAGGATAAAGCATTTGCAGACCTGGGTTCAATCCCTGTGTCAGGAAGATCCCCGGGAGAAGGCAATGGCACCCCACTCCAGTACTCTTGCCTGGAAAATCCCATGGACAGAAAAGCCTGGTAGACTGCAGTCCATGGAATCGCAGAGTCGGACAGGACTGAGCGACTTCACGTCAGCTCGTTTTCGTTTCCCAGTAGGTGGTGCTACAGCGCAAGTTCTGTCTTTCTCTTTATTATGGAGACGACACTTCCCTCAGTCCACAAGCTCTGTCAGACGTGTGCCCTCCTTATCGCTGCTTGCGTCTCCAGAGTCGTCGGTGCCCTGCTGCTCCTGGTGTCACGGGTTTAACCACCTGGGGTACCAGGGGGGTGGTGCTTCTCCTGGGTCCAGGGTCTCCTGGCTCTGCGGTCTTGATTGATGCTATGGTGTGTGTTTGTGTGTCTAGGGCAATGCTGCCCAGTAGAATTTTCTGCAATAATAAAAATGCTCTATATCTGTACTCTTCAATAAAGCAGTCACGCGTGACAACTGAACACTTGAAGGGTGGCTGGTACAACTGGGGAATTGAATTTTTTTATTTTATTTAAGTTTTATTAATTTACATTTAAATAGACACACTGGCTATGGCTACTATACTGGAGAGCATGGGGCTTTAGAACACGTATGAAAATGTTGTCATTTAGTTCTTCTGGCAGTCTCTTGGATTCATTTTCTTGAACATATCACAAGATGGGACTTTTTTTACCCTAAATTCTAAGAACAAATAGGACGGCAGTGAAATGCTACTGTAGTCAAATGAATGAAAGCCAAATAAAGACAGACCTTTATCTACACGGGAGGGAAATCTGGTCTAACAAACCAGATACATTTACACCTGGAAGCTCTACTGTGTTTCACTGCTAATGTTCAAAATGATTGATTTTCCTGTGAGGATGTAGTGCAAACACAGTCTGAATTTTTTTTTAAGCTGAAGCCTACCAGAGCTAATAAAAAGGACACCATTTGTACTTCAGTGATTCTGATGGGTTATGATAAATGGCTGCATAACACATTCCAAATAGAATTTATATAGCACAGTGCTTCTCATTTTTCTTTCTTGTCAAGCAGCTATTTTACCTTCTATTAAATTATCCAAATATAGTTTCATTTTTATAACATTATTTCTCCTGTTTCTGAACACTTGCATCTTCTCTCTCACAATATCACCTTCTCTCTATGTATTGCAATTTGGGTTCTATACCTACTTTGTGTCCTTGCATTTTTAGAATAGTATTCTCCAGAATATCCTCAACAGGGGACTTCCCTGGTCGTCCAGGGGCTGAGAATCTGCACTCCCAATGCAGGGTGCCTGTGTTCGATCCCTGGTCAGAGAACTAGATCATACAAAACGCAACTAAACTAAATACCCAACATGCTACCATGAAGATTCCATGTGCTGCAACTAAGATAGTGCAACCACATAAATAAATAAAAATAAATATTAGAAAATAATATTCTTGATCCCATTTTCTTTCTCTTTTTGATCCCATTTTCTAATGCATATTGGGTTCCACAAACTTTTCCTTTCTTTTTCACACAATCTACTTTATGACTCAATTGTAGTCAAATTCAATTCAACAGACTCCTTTGCCACCAACTAATGAAGCAACATTAGAATCCTTCTGGATGTTGGTTGAACTGCAGCCCCTCAGATGCCACGGCCAACATTTAAGCTATAAAGAAGAAGAGCAACCCATGGAGAAGGCCAGAGGAAAGGTCAGAAAATGATAGAAGATACCAAGAAAGTTATCAGTGGTTCCTCCTGTGGAAGAGACGTCCTGTAAGCTAAGCACTGAGAATATTCTCCATGAGGACATCATCTACAACCTTGATGTTAGAACATTTCCAGACAACACAGGGTTGAGAAGTTAATGGAAGTTGGCGAAGCTGCCATCACAGATATAGACCTTATCTCCAAAAGACTGGATAAGAAGAGAAGCAGAAAGGGAAAAGGAGCTACAAAGAGCTCAGGGAGAAGAGGCTTTTGTTTCGAATGGGAGAAACTTGAACAAGTTAACATCGGCTGGGACCTCCCAGCCTCTGAGAGATTTAGATAAACCTGGTCCAAAGCCATGGTCCGGGGCTCCCTGCCCTGATTTCAGTGATCTGAGTGCTTGCTCCTCATGCTTCTGTCCGCCTGCACATCCATACACGTGGTCTCAGGTCTATCTCATGTCACCTCACTGGAAATCTTAGCCCTTTCCCCAGTTTCCAAAGAGGTAACACATATTTCCATTACTAGTAATCTATATAATGAAAAAGTCATAAGTTAAAAAACTTACAGGAAAACTGGAGCTGCTCTCAGAGAGGGCTTAACTGCAGATCTGTGCCTTCTGCCCTCCAGTTGACTCCTCTCCCCTCCCCAACTTGCTCCTTTTCCTTTAGAGCAAGGAACGACTTTCCTTGTCTAGAATAGAGCAGTGCTCCCACAGTCAATCCCTTGTAAAGTCTCAGCTGCAACTACTATGGGCTTATCCATTGATTTTGCTAACAAATTCTAAATGTGAATTTTCAGCCATTTGCTAAGAGAATCCAACTATCCTCTATCCCATTATATTAGTGATCTGGGGATTGAGGGTTTATAGGGATGCAGAGATGGAGACATGGAGTCAAGTGCTGGGAGACAGTTAGAAGAGATGCGAGAGTGGCTGCCTTATTTCTTATCATTCGTGGGGCAGGAGGTGAGAATGAAGATGAGCCTGTATGGATAACAGCCTATTTATGCAGGGTGGGATGGGAGAGAGAGGAATTGAAGATCTGTAGACTCAATAGTTTCAGTGGGACTGAAATATTCTTCTAGGAGAGAGAGAGAGCTGAAAAAGGTTTGGGATACTGGCCTGAGGGGGATGGAGAAGGAGAGAAAAAGGGAGAGAGAGGGAAAGAGAGATTCTTAGGAAAAGGGACTGACAAGCTGAACTGAGACTCCTGCCATGAAACTAAAAGACATTTGCTCCTTGGAAGAAAAGATATGACAAACCTAGACATCATCTTAAAAAGCAGAGACATTACTTTGCCTACAGAGATTCTAGTCAAATCTATGGTCTTTCCAGTAGTCATGTATGAATGTGAGAGATGGACCATAAAGAAAGCTAAGCACTGAAGAATTGATGCTTTTGAACTGTGGTATAGGAGAAGACTCTTGAGAATTCCTTGGACTTCAAGAAGATCAAACCAGTCAACCCTAAAGGAAATCAACCCTGAATATTCATTGGAAGGACTGATGCTGAAACTGAAGCTCCAATACCTTGGCCACCTGATGTAAAGACCTGACTTCTTGGAAAAGACTGATGCTGGGCAAGATTGAAGGCAGGAAGAGACGGGGATGACAGAGGATGAGACGGTTGGATGGCATTACCGCCTCAATGGACATGAGTTTGAGCAGGATCTGGGAATTGGTGATGGACAGGGAAGCCTGTTGTGCTGCAGTCCATGGGGTTGTGAAGAGTTGGACACAACTGAGCAACTGAACTGATTGATGAAATTAAAAATTATACATCTGTGAAAACACTAGTTCCCATGGCAGTTCTTCTCTCCAGCAGTGTTGTCGGTAAGTTCTGGAAGCAGGGCAGTGGACGTGCAGCACTGATCCACAGTTAAGGGCTTATAGAGCAGGACAGCCTGGGGGCCGACTGATGAGAGCTCAGTTCTGGGGCTTTGTTTGGAAATCCTGGCAAACAAGTGATGAGCCAGTGCAGGAGCCCCCTTGGCAGTGGAGAGTCCCCCTCTGTGGGCTTTCAGCTCACTTTGGACCATGCTTACCTTGGTGATAACAAAGGGGGAAGGTAGGATCCTTTGGTACCAGCTTTATTTAAGCACCTGGAGCATTTTTTTCAAACTCGTGATGATGACAATTATATTTTCTTCTGACTCTTCCTATGGTTTCTCTCACCCACTTTGGTCAAAAGTTGTTGATCTTATGACTTATGTTATTTCCTTAAACATTATTTATCCCTCCCTCTCTGGTTCCCTGGACCCCCACCCCAACCCCTACAATGCGGCTCAGGACTGACACCCAGTGGCTTGTGAGTACAGAGCTGCAGACATGCTGGGTTTCCTTCAGCGCAGTCTTAAGCAGAGATCAAGCCCTGAGCCTTTGAAGTGGGAGCACAGACTCTAAGATCCTAGACTACCAGAGAAATAACCCTAGTGGGTATCAAATAATGAGAACTCACAGAAAGGAAACCACTGGAATATAAGACCCAACCACCAGTAGCACCCTGTGCAGGATGCCTCATCTAAACAACAAACAAAACAAAAATATAAACCCAGTCATCAGCAGACAGGATTACCACCTCACTCAGCCTTGCCTATCAGAGGAAAAACAAACAAACAAACACAAACTTGGCACAAATCTCACCATGTAAGCAGCTTACACAAACCACTGGACCAAACTTAGGAGGACAGAAACCAAAAGGAAAAAAGAACTCAACCTTGAAGCCTGGGAAAAGGAGACCTCAAACACATTAAGTTAAAAAAAAAATTATGAAAAGGCAGAGAAATACTACACAAGTGAAAGAAGAAACAAGAAACACTAGAAGCCTAAACAAATGAAGAGGAAATAGGCAAACTACCTGAAAAAGAATTCAGAATAATGATAATAAAGATAATCAAAAACCTTGAAGACAAATGGAGAAAATTCAAAAATCAATGAACAAAGACCTAGAAGCATTAAAGAATAAACATGCAGAGACAAACAACACAATTACTGAAATTAAAAATACTCTAGAAGGAATCAATAGCAGAATATCTGAAGCAGAAGAACAAATCATTGAGGTGGAAGATTAAATGGTGGAAATAACTTCTGAAAAGCAGAATAAAGTAAAAAGAATGAAAAGAACTGAGGATAGTCTCAGAGACTTCTGGGACAATATCAAACGCAACCAACATTCAAATTATAGGGGTCCCAGAAGAAGAAGAGAAAAAGAAAGTGTATGAGAAAAACTTTGAAGAGATTATAGTTGAAAATTTCCCCAACATGGAAAAGGAAATAATCAATCAAGTCCAAGAGACACAAAGAGTCCCATACAGGATAAACCCAAGGAGAAACATGTCAAGACACATACTAATCAAACTAACAAAGACTAAACACCAAGAAAGAATATTAAAAGCAGCAAAGAAGCAACAAGTAACATACAAGGGAAACCCCATAGGCTTAACAGCTGATCTTTCAGAAGAAACTCTGCAAGCCAGAAGGGAATGGCAGGATATATTCAAAGTACTCAAAGGGAAAAATCTACAATCAAGATGACTGTACCTGGCAAGGATCTCATTCAAAATTGATAGAGAAATAAAAAGTTTTCAGACAAGCAAAAGTTAAGAGAATTCAGTACCACCAAACCAGCTTTAAAACAAATGTTAAATGGACTTATATAGTCAAGAAATACAAGAGAAGAAAAAAGATCTACAAAATCAACCCAAACAATTAAGAAAATGATGATAGGAACACATATATCAATAATTACTTTAAATATAAATGGATTAAATGCTCCAACCAAGAGACACAGACTGCCTGAATAGATACAAAAAAAAGACCAATAAAAAAGCTCATACACAATGATCAAGTTAGGTTTATTCCAGGAATGAAAGGATTCTTCAATATACACAAATCAATGTGATATACCATATTAACAAATTGAAAGATAAAAACCATATGATCATCTCAATAGATGAAGAAAAAGCCTTTGACAAAATTCAGCACTGATTTATGATTAAAGCTCTTCAAAAAATGGGCATAGAAGGAACCTACCTCAACATAGTAAAGGCCATATATGAAAAGTCTACAGCAAACATTATTCTCAATGGTAAAAAATGAAAGCATTCCCCCTAAGATCAGGAATAAGACAAAGGTGTCCACTTTCACCACTATTATTCAGCATAGTTCTGGAAGTCCTAGGTATAGCAATCAGAGAAGAAAAAGAAATAAAAGGAATCCAGATCAGAAAAGAAGCAGTAAAGCTCTCACTGTTTGCAGATGATATGATACTATACAGAGAAAACCCTAAAGATAGTATCAGAAAATAACTAGAACTAATCAGTAAATTTAGCAAAGTTTTTGCAGGATTCAAAATCAATACACAGAAATCACTTGCATTTCTATATACTAACATTGAAAAATCAGAAAGAGAAATTAAGAAATCAATCCAATTCACCATTGCAACAAAAAGAATTAAATATCAGGAATAAGCTTACCTAAGGAGAAAAAAGAACTGTACACAGAAAATTATAAGACATTGATGAAAGAAATCAAAGACAACAAAAACAGATGGAGAGATATTCCATGTTTCTGGGTAAGGAGAATCAATATTGTGAAAATGACTATACTAGTAAATGCAATCTACAGATTCAATGTGATCCCTATCAAATTACCAATGACATTTTTCACAGAACTAGAACAAAAAATTTCAGAATTCATATAGAAACACAAAAGACCTCGAATAGCCAAAGCAGCCTTGAGAAAGAAGAATGGAGCTGGAGAAATCAACCTTCCTGACTTCAGATTATACTACAAAGCTACAGTCATCAAGACAGTATGGTACTGGCACAAAAACAGAAATATAGACCAATGGAACAAGATAGCCCAGAAATAAACCCATGCATCTATGGGTACCTTATTTTTGACAAAGGAGGCAAGAATATATAATGGGGCAAAGACAGCCTCTTCCATAAATGGTGCTGGGGAAACTGGACAGCTACATGGAAAAGAATGAAATTAGAACACTTCCTAACAACATACACAAAGATAAACTCAACATGGATTAAAGACCTAAATGTAAAGGCCAGAAACTATAAAACTCTTGGAGGAAAACAGAGACAGAACACTCAATGACATAAATTAAAGCAAGATCCTCTATGATCCACCTCCTAGAGTAACAGAAATAAAAACAAAAGTAAACCAAGTGGGACCTGATTAAACTTCAAAGCATTTGCACAGCAAAGGAAACTATAAGCAAGGTGAAAAGAAAACCCTCAGAATGGGAGAAAATAATAGCAAAGGAAACAACTGACAAAGAATTAATTTCCAAAATATACAAGCAGCTCCTACAACTCAATGCCAGAAAAACAAACCCAATCAAAAAGTGGGGAAAAGACCTAAACAGACATTTCTCCAAAGAAGACATACAGATGGCTAACAAACACATGAAAAGATGCTCAACATCGCTCATTACTAGAGAAAGGCAAATCAAAACCACAATGAGATATTACCTCATACCAGCCAGAATGGCTATCATCAAAAAGTCTCCCAACAATAAATGCTGGAGGGGGTGTGGAGAAAAGGGAATGGCTCTTGTACTGTTGGTGGGAATATAAATTGGTACAACTACTATAGAAGACAGTATGGCGATTCCTTAAAAATCTAGGAATAAAACTGCCATGTGACCCAGCAATCCCACTCCTAGGCATATATCCTGAGGAAACCAAAATTGAAAAAGACACGTGTATCCCATTGTTCACTGCAGCATTCTTTACAATAGCTAGAACATGGAAGCAACCTAGATGTCCACTGACAGATGAATGGATAAAGAAGTTGTGGTGCATATACACAATGGAATAGTACTCAGCCATAAAAAGGAATGCATTTGAGTCAGGTCTGATGAGGTGGATGAATCTAGAATCTATTATACAGAGTGAAGTAAGTCAGAAAGAGAAAGATAAATACCGTATTCAAACATACATATACAGAATCTAGAAAAATAGTACTGAAGAATTTATTTACAGGGCAGCAATGGAGAAACAGACATAGAGAATAGATTTATGGACATTGGGAGAGAGGAGGAGAGGGTGAGATGTTTGGAAAGAGTAACATGGAAACTTATATTACCACATGTAAAATAGATAGCCAATGGGAATTTGATGTGTGGCTCAGGAAACTCAGACAGGGGCTCTGTGTCAACTTAGAGGGGTAGGATGGGGAGGGAGATAGGAGAGAAGTTCAAGGAGGAGGGGATATGTGTGTACCTATGGCTGATTCATGTTGAGGCTTGACAAAAAACAAAATTCTGTAAAGCAATTATCCTTCAATTGAAAAAAAAGAATCTTGGACATAAGTCAGAATTTCCTTTAATGTCAACAGATAATATCTTCACTAGAAAGTCAGTTAAGAAAAATTTCTTATTATGCTGCATGTTTGATATTTTCAAAATTGAGGTTTACATTTTTTCCTACTCCTGTCCAAGTCACCATTATTATAGTATGGAAAGAACCTTATATGATCTCCAGACAGCATCTGGTTTATTTCCTCAGCTGGACCAATAAACTCATGTTTTAGGTCATTACCATTTCCTATTCGGCACAGTAATATCTTGCCAATTACTGCTTTCGTACATGCGTGCATGGGTGCTCAGTTGTGTCCAGCTCTTTGTGACCTCATGGATCATAGCCCACCAGGTTCCTCTGTCCATGGGATTTCCCAGGAAAGAATACTGGAATGGGTTGCCAGTTCATGCTTCAGGGATTTAACTTGTATCTCTTGCATTGAAGGCAGATTCTTCACCACTGAGATACCTAATAGAGATGTATGCATGCATGTGTGCTAAGTCACCAAGTACTAAAAAAAAACTTCCCAGGTAAGATGACTGGGCTTGACCTGAGTTCTAATGGTTGAGAGAGTGCTGAGTTTCTTCAAGGAAGGGAGGGGAATTCCCTGGCAGTACAGTGATTAGGACTCAGTGTTTTCACTGCCATGGCATGGGTTCAATCCCTGGTCGGGAACTAAGAGAAAGGGAGGAAGGATGACAAGGAAAGAAAGAAAAAAGAAAGGTAGGAAGACAAGAAATGGAAAGAGGAAAAGAAAGAAGCAAAACATCATCAGTGTCATGTCCAGGAGCTGGCTGACATAGGCTATGTCCATTTTCCATCTCAGTGGTAAAAAACTTAGAAAAAATAACCTCTTCCCAACACAGCTCATTCTTTTCTTGCAAAACGTTTCTTGTTTGATTTGTATTATTTTTAGCTGATGAAAAGCAAGAAACTCACTGAAAACTTCCCTGTGAGGTCATGGGAGGAGCCACTGAACCACATTCCAAATTTCTTATTGCAAGTTTTTGTTGTGCAGTTGCTCAGTCAGGTCCAGCTCTTTGCGATCCCATGGACTGCAGCATGCCAGGCCTCCCTGTCCTTCACTATGTCGGCTCAAACTCATGTCCATTGAATCAATGATACCATCCAACCATCTTATCTTCTGTCATCCCCTTCTTCTCCTGCCTTCAATCTTTCCCAGCATCAGGGCCTTTTCCAAGGAGTCAGTTCTTTGCATCAGGGGGCCAAAGTATTAGAGCTTTAGCTTCAGAATCAGTCCTCCCAATGAATATTCAGGACTGATTTCCTTTAGGATTGACTCGTTTGATCTCCTTGCTGTTCAAGGGGCTCTCAAAAGTCTTCACCAACACCATAGATCAAAAGCATCTATTTTTGGCACTCAGACTTCTTTATAGTATCCCACTCTCACATCCATACATGACTATTGGGAAAACCATAACTTTGACTATATAGACGTTTGTTGGCAAAGTAATGTCTCTGTTTTTTAATACACTGTTTAGGTTTGCCATAGTTTTCTTCCAAGGAGCAAGCGTCTTTTAATATTATGATTGCAGCCATTGTCTGCATTGATTTTGGAGCCCAAGAAAATAAAGTTTGTCACTGTTTCCATTTTTTCCCCCCATTTATTTGCCATGAAGTGATGGGACCAAATGCCATGATCTTCATTTTTTGACTGTTGAGTTTTAAGCCATCTTTAGGACCTGAAAGATGGTGAACTGTTCCTGGGCAGGGCGAAGCCAGAGGAACCTCATCTGGAGGTCCGTAGCAGTCCTGACGTGTAAATCAGTCGTCTGACCTGGCTATGGGGGCAAAACACTAATCAAACCATCTTATTTCCCTCCTCTGCTTTTCCTGTGGATAATGAAGACAACATACAGAGGTTGGTTTTGTAATGGCTTCAACTCCTCTTATAGATTCCATCATGGTTTGTTGTCTAAACTCTCACCAAATACAGGACTTTTGGCAGAGAATGTTTGCCTCATTTGACCTCTCGAGGCCTAAACAGACTAGTTCCATTTCTTAAGTCTGGCTTTAAAAAAATTTACCAAAATCCTCCTCTAGCATGCTAGAGGTATGAATGATTTTATAAAAGATTTTTACTGTGTTTATTATTCATTTCCTCCTAGTCTTCTAGTATTATTGGTGTGAACAATAGGAAATTCATTCCTGGATTAGTTTAACTATTGCAGTTCCCTTTGAATCTTCTCAGGTGAAACCAATCCTTGTATTCATTCCCTCCAGAGAAGTGGGTTTCTTTTCTGTGCATGATTTTTTGTATATGAAAAATGGATATAAACTTGCTATGCTTCTTCCCAAGGGAGACTTTGATAATCAAATGAAATAATACAGGTAAAAATTATTTAAGTGTTCAAAAGTGGTAGATGAAAGAAAAAAGATGTCTTGTAGTAATAAGTGCTCATTATTAATAATGAGTGCTACCATTAAGCTGAGTCCCCAGTGGATCCTAGGCCTTGTGCCAAAAGCTTTATTGACATTATCTCATCTTCATTCTTATAACTCCATTATTCACATTTTACAGATAAGGAGGTTGAGTAATCACCTAATGGCACACAGAGGCAGAATTCAGGTCTGTCTTAGCCTATTGCCAATGCTCTTAGACATCATACCGTATAGCCTCAATAATGTTTATTGAATGTCCAGTATCCACTGTGATGATGTCACTTGGATGATCTTCAAATAACAGAAGGTCTATGATGGCTTAGGTGGTCCCCCCTCATTAGTGTAGTCACAGCTAGCAATAATAGTTAAAAAATAACTTGTTTAACTCTTTCTGTATAGACATTTATACCACTTCGTTTAATCCTATCAACACTGCATTAACCAGAGCAGATATTGTTGTTGTTCAGTCGTCAAGTTGTATCCAATGCTTTGCAACCCTGTGGACTGCAGTACGCCAGGCTTCCCTGTCCTTCACCATCTCCTAGAGTTTGCCCAAGTTCACATCCATTGAGTTGGTGATGCCATCCAGCCATCTCATCCTCTGTCGCCTTTACTTTATTTAGAGAGGCTGGTAACCTAAGATCTCATAACCTGTTAAGTGTCAATGCCAGGTCTTTTCTTAGCTGGGTTTTGTGTTTGTTAGTATCCATGCTCAGGAGTCAGAGGCACTGCTTACATGTCTATCTCTCAGATCAGAATTCTTCAAGTGGGGATTTGTTCATTGATCATGCTAAGTCTCCCACACTCATGGTTTTCATCCTTGGGGGCTATATTACATTTCTTTGGTTGTTGTAACAAGTTAACAGAAATTTAGTAGCTTAAAACAATATAGATTTACTATCTTACAGTTTTGTAGGTTAGAAGTACAACATGAGGCTTCCTGGAATAAAATCCAGCTGTTAGCAAGACTGTATTCCTTTCTTGAGGCTCTGGAAGGGAATCTGTTCCCTTGCTTTTTCTAGCTTCAGAGATTGCCCTACATTTCTTTACTCAAGACCCTTTCCTCTTTCAGCAAAGCCAGCAACAGCTTGTAAAGTTCACCTCACATCCCATCACTCTGGACTCCCCTTCTGCCTCCCTCTTCCATATTTACAGATCCTTGTAATTCCACTGAACCCACCTGGACAATCTAGAATAACTGCCCTATCTTAAGGTCAATGGACCTTAATTTCATCTGCAACTTTAGTTCCCTTTTGCCATTAGTTGATGTTCAGTCACTAAGTTGTGTCCAACTCTTTTGTGACCCCATGGAGTGTAGTCCACCAGGCTCCTCTGTCCATGGGATTTCCTAGGCAAGAAGACAGGAATGGGTTGCCATTTCCTTATCTGGGGGATCTTCCTGACCCAGATTTTGAACCAGTGTCTCCTGCATTGGCAGGCAGATTACCACTGAGCCACCAGGGAAGGCCCTCCCTTTGCCATAGAAGCTAATTTATTCATAGTTCCCCAGGGGGATTAGAACATAGAGATGTTTGGGGGCCATTATTCTGCCTCCCACAGGGGCTCATTTATGTTTAAAATGAAAGCTCATCTACATTTAAGGTTGATGAGTATAGGTGGTTGGTGTGACTTTCCACAGTGGTCTGTAGATGTATTTCTACATGGGAAAGGGGAGTGTTGACTCTTGATTTTTATGTAGGTGGGCTGGGCCTGCTCACACAGACACTGCTCATTAGTGAGAGGTAGGGACCTGAGGTAGCCATGCCCATTGGTAGCCAAAGGTAGGTTGTTTATACTTTGCAGAGTCATTCTAGAATAATTGTGCTTGGCCACAACTGCCATTCTTTTTTGCTTCCTCTATGTTGGTTGAAAAAGTCCTGAGAAAATTCAAACTATCCTCGACTGACCTTATAGCTCCCCCTCTTCCTTTTCTAAGTGACATTTAAGGGCTCCCTTTGTAAAGCTGATACATTCCAACAAGGTTTTTCATAATATCCCCCTACCGTCTTTTCAAATGTCAATAGGTTGCTTCCAGCTTCAATGAGATACCAGATATCAAATACCTAATATAAGGTAGATATTTCAGTTGGAGAATTTAGTTGCAAACTTACTTTGGTTAGTGCAAGCAGTACAGAAATTTGTTAAAACATAGTAGTGTCTAGGAGGGCCAGAGAGTCAGACATGGAGGTTAAGGAACCAGAACAATGCCTAGATTACAATGGTGAACACTTCAGAGACTGGACACAGTTCTGGACAGAAGATGCAACTGCTGGGCTCCTGGTCAGTTCTGCCTCTGTAGGCTGAATGCCTCCACACCACTCTCATCAGAAACAATTCTTTCTGGAATCTCCTTAGTCATGTCACTCTTCTGAACTGGTGATTTTTCTAGGTATTCCTGATTGACAGACTCTAAGTCCTATGTGTATATGTGTGTGTGTGTGTGTGTGTGTGTGTGTATAACCCAGCCACAAAGGAGGCTGGAAAAGTGAGTTCTGGTTTCTATGCTGGGAAGTCAAGGTTTCAAATGGTGAGGAATTATCCAAACAAAGATGTTAAAAAGTTGTCAGAAAGCTTAACAAAGATTTGGTATCTAGGTAATCAGTAAATAGAATCCCTTTTTCCCAGAAAAAAAATTAACAAACTGGAATGGATACATAAACATGTTAGCCAGCTGTATCTCAGGCAAAGTTCACTATGAAACTTTATTATGAAAACCTTCAAACATATGTTAAACTTCAACTTTATATAAATTCTTGGTTAATCTTGATTTAGTTGTGTATTGGGTGTGCCCCATTTTCCCTGATTATTTTGAAGCAAGTCATAAACACCAAGTCTTTTCATTCATACATCTGTTGGCATGGATCTCTAAGAAATGAATATTACTTGCAAATTTTCAGTTCTGGAGAAGCAGCAAGGCACATCCATTTGTCTGGTTTTGCAATAGTACTCAGATTCCCCTTCAGGATCACAAATATTTATCTAGTAAACACTATGTGGAAGATACTGGAATAGGTAGCTCATATTCTTCAGGCGTTTACAACCTATTCATTTATTCACCAATTCACCCAGTTGATAAAAGGTTAATAAATACCAACTATCTTTCTTTTCCCATACCTGGCTCAATACAGAGATAAATAAAAATATAGTCATTGCTTATAGGGAGCTTTTTGTTGTTGTTGTGGACTATTTTTTAAAGTCTTTATTGAATTTGTTACAATAGTGCTTCAGTTTTATGTTTTGATTTTTTGGCCGCAAGGCATGTGGGATCTTAACTGTGTGACCAGGGATCAAACCCACACCGCCTTCCAGTGATGGCAAAGTCTTAACCACTAGACTGCCTGGGAAGTCCCTTTCAGGGAACTTTGATGGAGAACAGACAAAGGTCTGATGTGTTAAATAAAAAAGGAGGAGATAAACTATTAGTTAGTTAAAGAAATGTCATAAGCACTATGTGATCACAGAATGAATCAAGAAAATAGACAAAGTCCTCTAAGTTTTTATGGAAGAGTTTTGATATGCTAGTTCCCAGTTACTCATCGGTAGAAATTACATACCTATTCAATGTAGTTGAATATCTCTGATTCAGTGCAAGTACAGAAATGTTAAACACACTTTAAAACAGAGAGAAAGAACATTGCCTAACATATTTGCTAAAATCTCCTTTTTGGGGAATCCATAAAAGCACATAAAGCCCCCAAATGTATTGTTTATTTTTATGCAAATATTATGTTATCCAGAGTTATATCACTCAGAAGGGATATACTAGCAGATGTGTAACTTCAATGATTTCCAAACCCGAAGAGGCAAATATCTGACTTGTTATGGCTATAACAAGTTGGTTTGAGTGTGAAGGAGGAAATAAAACCTTCCATATATCTAAGTAAAACATGCATAAATGATACCAGAACTGAGCTGAATTTAAAAGTTTTCAACTCGGATTTTGTAAGTGCAGCAGTCTCCCAATCTTCCATTTCCATCATTTTCGGTAGAGACTGAATTGTAAACAAGGAAAGAACTCCATTTGGACAGGACAAATTGGTCTAGTGATTGGACAATCCTCAAATTGCTGAACTCTGAACACATGACCTACATAAGATAGCATATCCTTAATTGACACCATCCATAATATCTTGGGTGCCTGGATGTATAAAGTGCAATAATTCATGTAAAAAAATAGGGCCAAAGTTATCCTAAAAGTAAAATTGGAGTTTCCCTAGTGTGTATGGCAAACTAACCTGGGAGGGACAGTACCTTCTGAGTGAACAGGTACTTGGCTAGGTTCTTTTTCAGCCTACATTCTTTGTACATGTCACCTGATTTGGAAGTGGCTGTCAAAGAGGTTATAAAAGTGACCAAGAAGCTCAAAAACAAATCGCTTTTCAAAGACCTTCCTTATATTGAGCAACTGAATGGGTACTGCTATAGTCATAGGGAAAATTCTTTCTAAAATTTCTTGGAAGATGAAGAAAAATGTGGAAAGTGAAGAAAGGGACAAGAACTTCTGTGCCTTTGTCCACAGAAAGTGGGTGTCAAAGGGCTGTCTGGCCTGTGACACTAGGGTTCTGCACTGTATCCTCAGGTTTCTGGAGGGAAAATGTAATTTCCTGAAAAGAGGTATTGATCGGCTTCTCCATTTTCATCATAAAGTAGACTGGAGGTTGCTGATGCAACTTTACTCTTATTGTGCATTTGACTCCTAATTGTTTCATGGCTGTGCAGAATAGGATTAACAAGTCTGAACAGCATCTTTTGACAAGCTGGCTTATGAGGCTGGCCCTTGGCTAGCAATTGGGAATTTAAATTTGGGAGGGGTTCCCATGGTTAACTGGTAAGAGGGGCTCACTGAGACCAAACTATTTGTACAAACTGTATGGTTTACATCAAACACCTGATTTTCTTCTGGGAGTCTGGAATCTGGCTATATACCAAACAGAAGGTACCTATATGACTGGCCTCCATTAAAAACCCTGGGTGCTGACTCTCTAATAAGCTTTCTTGGCTGGGAACAGTTCATCTGTGTCATCACAGCTTGCTGCTGGGGGTATTAAGTGTATCCTAAGAGACTGCCTTGAGATAGGACTGAAAGCTTGTGCCTGGTCCCCTTGGACTTCGCCTCATGTACCTTTTTCTTTTGCTGATTTTGCTTTGCCTTCTTTCACTGTAATAAATCATGGCCAGGAGGTCAAATATATGCTGAGTCCTGTAGTCCTCCTAACAAATTATCAAATCTGGGCGTGGTCTTGAGATCCTCTGACTCAGTTGGAAGATCTACTAGGCTTATTTAAAAGAAGCATGAGAGACTTCCCTGGTGGTCCAGTCTTTAAGAATCTGCCTGCCAATGCAAAGGTCCCAGGTTTGCTCCCTGGTCTGGGAAGATCCCACATGCCTTGGGGCAACAAAGCCTGTGTGCCATAACCACTGAGCCCACCTGCTGCAGCTACTGAAGCCTGTGCACCCTAGAGCCCACGCTCAGCAACAAGAGAAGCCACCACAATGAGAAGCCCACGCACCTCAACGAGAGGGTACCCCCACTTCCTGGGATAGCCCATGTGCAGCAGTGAAGATCAGTACAGCTAAATAAATAGATAAAAGGAAAAGTATAAGAGGAGCATGAGAAGATGATGGCCATGAATTTTGGAGAATTGCCATCGTCTTTACATTTATTACACTTATTAAGGTAAGACTAGTGTGCTTTAGGGGGTGAGGTTATAGACCTTAGAATGGAAGAGCGTGAAATAAGAAGCCCAACTATGACTTGAACTAGTAACTTTGCCAATTAAAGTTTTACTATCTTTACATGTAAAAGGTAGATAACAATATTTATGCCAAATAATTATTCTAGAGATTAAATGAGATAAGGTGTCTAAAACTTACCTCTGTATTTGGCACAGAATCATAGCTCAATACTGTTGCTGTGATGGAAGGAAGACTACTGAGTTATATCTTCAAATATTCTTCTTGTTGAAAAAACAGTGTATCTATGGTAGAGAAAAATCTAAATTATTCCTGATATTGAAGAAAGATTACAGAAAGAAGGAACTGTATTTGTGTATTATCATATATACAATATATGCATTATATTTCATAATATTAATATTTCATACATTATGAATAGAAAATATTCATAATATTTATGGGCTTCCCAGGTGGCTCAGACAGTAAAGAATCTGCTTGCAATGCAATGCGGGAGAACCAGGTTCAATCCCTGGTTTGGGAGGATTGCCTGGAGAAGGGCATGGCAACCCACTCCAGTATTCTTGCCTGGAGAATTCCATGGACAGAGGGGCCTGATGGGTCTGTGGGGTTGCAGAGTCAGATACCACTGAGCAACTTGCACTTTCACTTTCATAATATGTCCATATATACATGATATTTCAACTTGTATTTTGTCACATTATAAACCTAATACTGTTAAAAGCATTTAAGTGATACAAAAATAAAAAAAAAATAGAGAGTGAAATTCCTCCATAATTTTATATCTTCCCTCCAATATTTGGTGCTTATTCTTTTAGATTTCTTTATGTGTATATAGAAACACACAATTTGAAGGAAAAAGTGGATCACATTACCCATATTGTTTCATGTTCATTCACTAATATATCATGGCACTTGGCATTTCCATGTCATTCCATGTAGGGCAACCTCATATTTTAAAATGAGAGTTGGCTTCTCATTGTTTGGACATGCCACAGACTGTTTAGCCAAGTCCCTTCTGATGAACGTTTGGGTCAGGTGTAAACTGAAGTTAATATAGACAAGGCTACTATAAGTAAATTCTACATTTTATTTTTAAATTTTTAAGAAGTCTTTTGGCTGCACCACACAGCATGTGGGATCCCAGTTCTCCGACCAAAGATCAAACACATGACCTTGAATTGTCAGTGTGACGTCTTTACCATTGGACTGCCAGGCAAGTCCCAGTAAAGTCTACATTTTAGAGAACAATTCCTGCTTTCTTCACTCCATCAGGAGAAAGGATAAATGCATGAAAAAGGGGAAAAATATAAAGAAAAGTCTGACTTTTTTCTCTTAACTAAATTGAGAGATAGACTTACTTAACTTGGAGATGTGGGCTGAGAGAGCTTGATTCATGCCAACTTGCCTTCAAGGGCAACTTCAAGGTCAGGCAAGCTTAGACTACCAGCCAATCAGAATCTGACTGCTAAAAGAAAACTGAAGTGAGAAAGCTGTGTTCAAACAAAATTGAGATTGTAAAAGGTTGTACAGTGATTGATGTCTCCTTAAAAATTTGGCTTGGTTGGGATCCTGATTTGATCGAGAATATATATGAGACATTTAGAATGAAGAGGGGCAAAGGCCAGTAGAGTTCTGCCAAAACAATGCACTGATCATAGCAAACACCTTCTTCCAACAACAAAAAAGAAGACTTTACACATGGACATCAGCAGATGGCCCACACCAAAATTAGACTGATTATATTCTTTGCACCAAAGATGGAGAAGCTCTATACAGTCAGCAAAAATAAGACTGGGAGCTGACTGTGGCTCAGATCATGAACTCCTTAATGCCAAATTCAGACTGAAAGTGAAGAAAGTGGAGAAAACCACTAGACAATTCAGGTATGACCTAAATCAAATCCCTTATGACTACACAGTGGAAGTAAGAAATAGATTGACGGGACTAGATCTGATAGACAGAGTGCCTGATGAACTATGGACAGAGGTTCATGACACTGTAGAGGAGACAGGAATCAAGACCATCCCCAAGAAAAAGAAATGCAAAAAAGCAAAATGGCTGTCTGAGGAGGCCTTACAAATAGCTGTGAAAAGAAGGGAATCGAAAATCAAAGGAGAAAAGGAAAGATATTCCCATCTGAATGCAGAGTTCCAAAGAATAGCAAGGAGAGATAAGAAAGCCTTCCTCAGTGATCAATGCAAAGAAATAGAGGAAAACAACAGAATGGGAAAGACTAGAGATCTCTTCAAGAAAATTAGAGATACCAAGGGAACATTTCATGCAAAGATGAGCTCAATAAAGGACAGAAATGGTAGGGACCTAACAGAAGCAGAAGATATTAAGAAGAGGTGGCAAGAATACACAGAAGAACTATACAAAAAAGATCTTCACGACCCAGATATATCAGGATGGT